>WUAM01000004.1:3893292-3909001 GCA_024336885.1 Actenoides hombroni
GGTCTCAAGCTGCACCAGGGGAGGTTTAAACTGGACATTTCACTGAAAGGGTTGTCAGGCACTGGAACAGGCTGCCCGGAGAGGTGGTGATTGTATTTAAAAGCTGTATCAATGTGGTCCTTGGGGATATGGCTTAGTGGTGGACCTGGTAAAGTAGGGTTAATGCTTGGACTCAATGATATTTAAGGTCTTTTCCGACCTAGATGATTCTATGACATGTTCGACAATATCAGTGCTCATGTATAATTGTTTTGGGAATAAGCCTGTATAGGAAGTGTGTGTCAGTGTATGTGTTTTAGACTGAAGGGGAAAGGGAGGGGGAGCCTGGAAATTTGGGATGTTCTGTTATAAAGCCAATGACCCTATCCTGCAGTTGAGTATTGAGCAAACTCTAAAACTCATGTGAATCAAACTAAGGCCTCTCCCTAGTTCAGTGCTCTGATAGGCTGAGCATCCTTCACTGACTTGGAACACTAAACACCTCCTAGCATAGATTCAATCCAGGGTGTGAACTAATGCGCTGCATGTAAAAATCCCAAAGCTGAACTGAAAATAATTTTCTTTCAAATATATGTGCCAAGTTCTGCTGCTTTCTTTGATATCTTTTTCTTGTGCTTGTTCTCCTCATTTTTTGCTGTCACTGGGGATTCCCAAACCATGTCCCAAGATGCAAGGAATCCAGATTATTGGCAGATGTCACACGTTGTGGTTGTCACTGTCATAGTTACTATGTCCTCAAGAAATTTCTCTAAGAATAAGAAATACTGTGAGAGACTATAGTTGTTTTCAAAGACGTGATTTTAGGAATGAAATTAGGTAATATAACTTTAAATTGAAATGAAAACTTCTGGTGGGATTCTTTGAAGAATGTGATTATAATATGCTTTAGCTGCTTCTCCATTATGGTTTTGCCTTGTACAGCAAGGCATGTCTTTGTTTTGCAGGTAGTTCAAATATTTCTAAGAACATCTTATTTTAAGGCAGAGAAAAATTCTCTTGGACTCTGAAATAGTTGTTGCCAACCAGTCTGGTATAGAGGTTTCTGCCTCCATAAGCTTCTAGAGCATTTTGTTCATTCTTTCTGCAAAACAGGATGAACCTCTTTGGAATAGACTTTGCCAGCCTGTCTTGAATCAAGTTCGATATAATTTTTACCACTGCTGTAAATTGATTTGGAACAGAATTTTATTTCTCCTTTCTGCCAAAAAGATGTCATTAATCTCTACTGACTGGAAGCATCATCAAAAATACCAGCTCTAGCAGGTGTAAGGAGGCAGTCTCCAAGTACACAAGGCACTAGTCATTGTCTCTGGAGACCTTCAGACATCAGATACAGATTAAGTAATACTATTTTTGTGTTTGTTCTGCTTAAAATGTTGACTGCTAAATTCAGTGCCACCTTTTTTCTTGGAATGGATTTAAACTGTATCTAGAGTAGCCATTCTGAGATTATAGTTGTTTCTGAGACATCAGAGAGAAATTGCACAGGTTGCATATACAGCCAAAACAAGCATTTGAAACTTTTTAGAGGTCTGACCATGATAATTTATTGCAGTCATGTTAAGATTTTTTTCCTTTTCTTAAGGAGATTCCTTTCTGTCTTTTTGGTATTTTTCCATTTTAAGTAAAATTGTTGCTAACTTCATTAAAATTTTGTGACTATTCTGATGAATTTATGGTAGTAGCACAAGTACATTAAGGAAAAATGAACAGGGGTTCTCAAAGTGTGTTCAGTTTGTTAGTTGGCTGTTTCAATAGCAGAAGGACTTTTCTCCCTCTCCACATCTCCTTATGGAGCTGCTTCATCTAGCTGCAAATTTAGTATCAGTTAAAAACAGAAGAGAGAATGTCCCACTATTACAACATAAATCTGTTCTGAAGGATTCTCTGATGAAAAAAAGACAAGGTTATGTCTCACACTGCCAGATAGCTCCTCCTTATCTAGAGAAGGAGCACAAGTTTTTTCACGTGCATTTTCAACTCCTGTGAGAGAGTTTGGGGCCCATAAATATTGTGCATGAGATGTTGCAAAAACTGGAATTTTTTTTAGTTTGCATGAGGAGACTGAGAAGAAACTTAGGGTGATTGTGATGTTCAAATATGTATTATTTACTGTCAAAGCAGAAAGAATAGCCTATCTCTAAAATTGCAGAAATGACATGTGCATTGCACAGACTTCTAATTTATTTAATTTTCAGAACATCTATGTTCTCAGGAAAATAAAGATTTACTTTTAAAGTACTAGGAAAAGTGCACTGAAGTGAACTTGGTAGGACTTTACCTGGATATCGTCTTGTGGATCCCAATTTTCTTAAAGGTAGGAAGCTCACTTTATCAGAAAGACTGTAATAAAAACATTTCCCTCAGTGAATGAGTAATAAAAGAGCACCTTTCGTCTTTTACCATGTACTCAGGGTTCTGAAAGTGGTTTCTTCCCAAAGACCATCTTTGTGTGTCTGCATTTCTATATGAACCTTTTAATCTGAGGAACATCTGCCTTCTCTACTGAAAGGCTGCTGCCACTTCTCTGAAACCTACCTTCTGTGCACCTGGGTGGAAATTATCTGTTTTCCTGAAAGAAACTGGATCATCGAAGAATCCTGGCCACAGTGCCCCACATTTACATCCAGGGGGTCTGAACTGGCTGTCACATGCAGGCCATTTTCTGTAGTCTATGACTTCAGTGGACCTAGGTGGAGTGAAAAAACCTGCAGTTGTGGCACGGTGTATTTATTCACTGATTTATTTATCTTCAGGAGCATGCCTGTCCTAGACACCATGTAATAATGAAAAATGCAGCAGTAAAGGAAATAAGTCTTTCCTTCAACAAAGTTGAACATCATTAAAAAAGCCAAGGTATTCTTTCATATTCTGTAAAATCAAACCTTTCGACAACTCTTACAACATACAATGCTCCTGAGTCTTCAGGGCAGGATATCTTAGCCAGCCAGTACACTAGAATGCCACTGAGATGTGCTTACTGTCAGTGGTGTAGACTTTTTTAAGTCTACATAGCACAAAGTAGTGCTATTTAGGTTTTACCACATGTATATGGGTGCAGTCAAAGAGTATCAGTCTGGTGTCAGCGTGCTATTGTCCTGAGATACCGCTATCTGACCTCTGTTAGACTTCACCAGTCCCAGCTTTCTACAACTGCATCATTGAACTCTACTTCATATGCACTATTGTGTCCTCCCACACAGACCTTCGTATTTTTTACCACCTCCTCTCTTGTCCCTGTATACCACTGCCTTTCTTTCTATGTTTTCACTCCTTACTGTCAAATGCATCACCAAATATGATGCCTATTGACTCATTCTTCCTTCTGGTCTTGTCTTGTATGGCGCCCATTCCTTTTCTGATGCTGTAATAAATTCACTACTTATTAACATATGCATCTTTATTGTTCACTTGTGATATAAGTCGTTTCTTTACTTTGACTTAAGCGTGATCTCTGCTTTACATTTACATGGCCTTTCTTTTCATGCTGACTTATTGTGATAGGAATGTGAACTCTGTGGGACAAGTAGTCTTTATAAAAGCTATGGAAATGGTGTGAAGAGCTATGAGCTTCAAAAATATTTGTCACTGCTTCAAAAAATATTTGTCATTAATCTAGTGTGCTAGAGTCTGTCAGGGAACATAGTGTGCATACTGTCCTTTTGACCATAATGATTGTCCCATTCCAGATTTGTTGCAGAATTTCTCCACAGTATAATAAAGGACCATGTTACCAGCATGAAATTACATGCTTGCATGAATGTCAGCAATTCATATTTGGTCCTCTTTTTGTCTTTTCTCTTTTTTTTTTTTTTCCCCTTCTCTTTAATACCTCACTGATATAAATATTCTGAGCAATGCTGATAGTGGTCAGTTGACCATCTTACTTGGCATGCATGTTGTCACCTTCACCAGGGATGCCAAGAAAGATAATGCTTGAGGAGAATACACCATGTACTTACTTTCAGGAGCGGCCCCTGAAGCTTTAAATTCAGGAGAAAAGAAGCCAAATTACCTTGAGCATTAACCTGCATTTAGTTCTGAATTATTTTTTTCCAAGGAGAGCTACTGTATTCTAGCTTCAGGTGTATCTGTCATTTCAGTTATTGATACACTGTTTAGTTTGGCTTCATAGTGGCATAACTTTAAATTACTTCAATAATTTTTCTGTTTGCTTGTTTGATGGAACCAAGGCTCTGCTTGTTGCCAAGCATATCAAAAGGCCATTGCATGTAGCTCTGAGTTTAGTTAAACCTGCTGTTAAGTAATTTGTTTCCTTGTGATTTGCTTGCTGAGTCCAGAACCTTTCAGTAATTTTTCAGAAAGTTCACAAAATTAACAGAATTCCCTCATTTGCAGAACACCCAATGCTTCATGCTTGGAATTTCAGTATTGGATGAAGTATTTGTTTGAAATAATGTATTACCAATGCATTTTGGATTGCTGGTATTGCTTCCCCCAAATCAGGCAAATATTTCAAAATTGAGCTTGCCAGTATCTTTGGCACTCTATTGTCCTGGCACCTGATGCCTATACTGCTAAATACTTGATACCTTGGCTGCACTTTTAATATCTATCAAATATCTGGACTGGTAGTATCAACACATTAATGCTTTGTGGCAGTTATTCTGAGAAGAGGAAGATTAGCACTTCATGAAATCATTTAATTACATATTGTTAAAACAGCTGTGGTTCATACTGTTGAATCTAGCTATAGCACAAAGCCTCACACCATTCATGAGAAATCATGTAAACTTAAATTGAAGCCCATCAAATGTCTTATATTTGTTTGTGTCTGTGATTGATACACTATGACATTAAAGCAAGCAAATGTGGAACTGTTCATGGGAGCAGTACTAGTTTCTGCATGGACTCAGTTCTTAAGGTGGTTTCATGAAAAAATAGAAACTGCTCTGGGAGACAGTGGTTGCTATTTTTAAGAAGTAAATGTTTTCAGCCTTGGCATTCAGAGACTCAGCTCTGTGGGAAGCCAAATTCTGTAAATTTAATATCTGGAATAAGAGAAATATTCAAGGAGTGTTGCCAGGTATGTTCAGCTGGCACGGCTCTGAAGTTCTTGGATGAGCTTGATATCACATGAGTACATGTTCTGTTTTATTGTATCCAGAAATGAAAAGCTATTTGTCATGCTTTACCCCCAGCCAGCAAATAAGCACCACACAGCCGCTCACTCGCTCACTCTCTGCCTGCTGTGGGGTGGGGGATGAGAATTGGAAGGGTGAAAGGGAGAAAACTCATGAATTGAGATAAGAACAGTTTAATGACTGAAATGAAATAATAATAGTAATAATAATAAATTGTAATGAAAAGGAAATTAATGAAGAGAGAGAAATGAAACCCAAGAAAGACAAGTGATGTAAGTGTAAACAGTTGCTCACCACAAAATGACCAATGCCCAGTCAGTCCCTGAGCCTGGTCAACCTCCCTCCACGGCTTTATATGCTGAGCATGATGTCATATGGCATGAAATATCCTTTGGTCCTTTGGGGTCAGCTGTCTTGGCTGTTTCCCCACCCAACTTCTTGTGCACCCACAGCCTACTTGCTGGTGGGCTGGGGTGAGATGCAGAAAAGGCTTTGACTCTGTGTAACTGTTGCTCAGCCATAACTAAAACATCCCTGTATTATCAATACTGTTTCCACCATAAATCCAAAACAGAGACCCATACCATCTACTGTGAAGAAAATTAACTCTGTCCCACCAAAACCATCACACTATTTTAAGTAATGCCTATATTCCAGCTGAAATTTTCAGATGGCACTTAGCTGTCATTCTGGTTTTGTATCTGTTATTGTTCTGTGGAAGTTATTCTAGGATACATAGATAAAATGTTAATTGACAAATATGTGCTGTTGTAAGGTGTGGTTTAAGAGAGGTTCCTCCTGAACTATCTAGCTGATACTATTTAGTTTCACTAAGAAATACTTGGCTGAGTAAAATAATTCATTTTAAACAAAGATGAAAACTATCCTTTATTTTCTTGAACAGGAGAATACATTACACTTCAAGATCCTCTGCAGCTCTCTGTTTTTATACACTTGGCTACAACATTGTTTCTGCTAGCCATTCAGTCCATGTAGAAGAGGTTTATTTGTTTTCCTTCAGAGTTCTTTTGTACTTATAGTTCTGTTTCAATTTATGAAGTATTAGATGCAGGTTGTATGTATATTATGTATGCATATTTAATGTAGTTTTGTATTTGTATCCCCCACATGATCAGTAGAGACTTGGCAGCACTATGACGCTACTATTCTACAATACAATATGCTACTATCAGTCTTAACATGTGTTGGCTTATATTCCTTATTCCTGGGACAGTCTCAGTAGGTTAGCGGATTCCTGTGGTAAATGTGAATACTTGCACATACTTCACAGTGATCTGTAGATATTCAGTGAGGTGGAGTCGTGCCTACATCAAGGATACAGGATTACCTCTTTGTCCTATAAAGTTTGGATCCTTGTGATCCTCCATGGATTCTTAACATATTCCATTATGTCTCCACCACAATGTATGTGGAATCACATATTTGAACACGTTTCTTGTGACTCCATTTGTTGGAGAAGGGTAAAAAGAAGGAAAATTTTATGGAATGAAAATGTTTGTCTATGAAAGCAGATTTCTTCATGTGGAGGGAAAATTCAAGTGATTCATTTTGCATTAATTAATGTAAAGATACCTCTATCTCCCTTCATGAAAGCAGTCCCATCTATAGGGTGTGAAATGAGTAAAAATATACTACATGTATGCAATAAATATGTTGATATAGTTTTATCTATAATCAATCAGTGGCTATCATTCTGTTTATTAAAGTTGAGTAAGATTAAAATTAGAGCCTGAAAATAACTGCCTTTTCTTTGAAAGGGAAGGGTTAGATGAACTGATGGATGAGTACAGCAAGTCTGCAATTTAATTTGTTGCATCCTTGTATCACTCTGTTAGTAAACAAGAGTGTAAAAAAAGCTGAAAGCAAATTGCCCTTCTTAGGTTCTTCAGTTTATTTATATGCTCATGAGTCTATCCATATATAGGATACATATTTTATTATGCTACATAAGCTCAGTTGTTCAGGCAAGTTAAATAAAAAACTAGACTCTAGCTACATTGCCATAATGATTTTACAGTATTTTAAAGTATTTTTTTCCCAATTCTGTCTTTCCTCATAGCCTTTAGAAAGAATTCTGACAAAAATGTCAGATTTGGTGCAATTCATGTCTGCCTTGTGGCTGAATGCAAATTGCTACTTTCTTTCACAGCATTTGAAGTAACAGTAGGGGTAAGTTCCTACTTTTTAGCTTTGAACTTCACAGAAATAGTGATCTGTGTTCCTTTATCCCAGATAAACACTTGAATAACAAGTACGAGGAAGCTCTAAGTACCTATTAAGTAGACATGATCCAAGAGTGAGAGCTAAATAAGCCACAAGTGTTGGCTTATTCCTACCTATTAATAGATAATAGGAAATAGCGTCTTTTTACACGTGTGTTTTCTATTTTGTGTACTTGTGTGGCTTCCATTACTGCTCTTAAAATACACTTACAAAGAAAGGAAATATTAATATATCTACTTTACTCATGGGGAACTGAAGCATCGAGTCTTTGGCTTGCTCAAGGTCACATAGGAAGCTGACAGCTGAGTAGATGTCCCAAGGAGTATCTTTGTAATTCCCATATTTGAAATCACCATTTTATGGCCCCTGAATTATTCATTTCCCATTGGAAATAATTACCACAGAGAACTTATACATTTCCAAGGATGCTGCTAGGTAGAATACAAGCATGTCATAGTACTGCTGTTATGAGGCTTATATAAGACTTTGTTTAAAACCAGCTATCCCTATTTCATTTGTTAAATTTATGTATGCATTATGCACTGGCCTTTTGTTATTGCTGTGTATTGCATCTATAAACAATTTGCATATACACCAGAAAAAAAAAACCAACAAAAAAACATGTATGTCTCATCAAAGACAGATAAAGCATAGCTAGACTTGCAGAAAAATGTCTTAAGTGGGAAATGACAATGTTTCAACAGCAGCAGCCCAAACAAACAGGATTCCAAGGTTAAGTTTATGTTTTAGTGTTCGTCTCTAACGCCAAAACTGAAAAGTCTTTGCTGATGTTGATAGTAATAGATGAAAATGTAGTTCTGTTACTGAGTGAGCAACAGTTTTACCACACAAATTACTAGTCAGTGTTTCTCTGATGTATCAGGTAACAAGTGTGAAAATATGTTTTCAAAGGCTTTTGATCTACTGATTTACTTTTTTTCCTTACACAAGTCAAGATTTAAGTTGAATTATACAACTTATTATGCCTCATATACAGTACATTAGAGTTGATTTTGGAAAGTGTTAAAGGGATAGCAAAATTATTTAATATGTGTAACACATTTGATATCCTCTTTTTCTCAGTCTTCTAATACAAGTGAGAAACTGCTATATGGATAATTATTTATGTCCATGTGGTGTGCTGTAATGATACTCTGTGTTCCAGACCAAGAGATGTTGCATATCAGCACAACACAGAGCATGGTAAGAATAGAGAGAATGAATTCATGACTATACAACAAAATATAAAAATTTCAGGATTGAAAATTAATGCTATAGCTAAGACTGTGACCGGGGAGAACGCAGGGGCTTGCGTATATGAAATTCAAAGGGTATATAAAAGACTAGAGGACAAAAGTGCTCTCCAGAAAAGTGTGATCAAGGCATCAGAGATCTTTTCTGCCTTTACTAAGGCTTCAGGAATGTTATTCTAAGCAGTGAATTAATTTTGTTAATGAAATTGTTACTGTTCAAAGCATGACATTTGGAAACACCATTTTTTCTATTTGTTACAAAGAATATGTGAAAATAACAATTCTTTTGTAAAACATTGGTTAGCCACCCTTATGTCCATATGCCTGAATGAGATTGTTGATTTAGGAAAGTGTATATTTCTGTTCTGACCTGGAGAAAAAAAGAATTTCGTGAACTTCTAGGGGTTCACTTACTCTCATTTACCACTATAGAACTGGACTAGAGGTGCCGGTTTTGTCACAGTGTGCTATTATCTACCAGTAATTGTAACAGCAGCAAGCTATTCAAAACCAATTGTCATTGTGTGCCTGAAGACTGTGCTGACTTACTGAACTCCTAGTGCCTTCAGCTGCACAGCAGATAGTAAAGCTTGCTGGTGGTTGCAAGCCATTTCAACAGACTTTATTGTATGTGTGGCTTAATAATTCAGTGGAAGTTAGCAGTAGAGATAAAATGTAGTAAAATTTTTAAAATTTGAGGTTTAGTCTTTGCTCTGTGAATTACAGTGCATCACCTGAGCTATCATCAGTGCCCTCTATGTGCTTTTAGCCCAGAGCAGTGAAGACACTTTGCTTAACCTTTTCAAGCATGTGCAGCACTGCTGTGCCAAGACTGGGTGGGCAGACAGATATCACAGCTCAGCTCTCACAGCAGGTGGTAGCATGTCTAGATGTACTAATTCTGTGATATATATGAAGTCTTATACAGTAAAGGACATTTGCAGTGTCAACTAGTAAATAAATATGGAAATAAAACAGGTTGTGAAAGTTTTTGGGTAATCTTTCATTTCATGCTAGTCTATGCAGGTGCTCACGTTGTAACACATGTTGTTCTGGTTCCCCATTCAGGAAATCTGATGTAAACTGAAAGAGGTGTAACATATTGTGAGGGTAAGAGTAGGAAAGAAGCCAAAAGAATTTGGACCCTGTAACATAGAAGAATGAAGATCTGGGAGGGGATGTAACTGCTCCCTAGAACTATTTCAGGGATGATAAATATTAGAGCATGATAAAAACTTAAGAGCTTTGTTCACATAAAACCAAATGGGTATACACTGTCAAAAGATAAGTTTAGGATGGAAGCTGTAACTTTTCTAACCATTGAAAGCTGCTGTTCTAGAACAAGTTTTGTGGATGTTAACAGTTTTATGATAGAGCATAATAATTTTCAGATAGAGATTGTAAGCAGCTTATACAAGTAAATATCATAGAATTGTCAGGGTTGGAAGGGACCTTAAAGATCATCTAGTTCCAACCCCCCTGCCTTGGGCAGGGACATCTCCCACTAGAGCAGGTTGCTCAGAGCCCCATCCAGCCTGGTCTTAAAAATCCATACTTATCCATACTTGATGACTTAGGACATGCATTTTTCTGATGTGGTTTAACTTTTGGCTTTATTTATATTTATTTTTTCTAGTGTCTGTTTTTTCCTTGAAGTCAAAACAGGGAAAAGAGATAAAGATAAGAATGTATGGAAACAAACCCTGAGAGTTATGAATTCTGTTTTAGAAAAGTCATATCAGTAGGTTCTCCTGTATGTTTGGGATTTGTTTACTAGAGGTTATTTTTAAAGCTTTTTTTCTTTGTTGATAAATAAGGTTCCTCCTTTAAATAATAATAATTTAAAAAAATACAGTATCAAAACATAAAATATGTGTTATACTGAACATATGCATAGGCATTTACTAAATGAATGCAACATTCATTTTAATATCCTGCATTTGATCAAGGTAATGATATTTTCTCTGTTAAAAACAGTAGTTAAGGTTGGACAAAGACAAAATATTTGTATTTCACTATTCAGAATATAGGAAAAAAAATTGGTCCAAGAGCTATTTTCTACTGGGGAGAATCAAACTATTACTTATATTTAGTTCCCAATATAAAACTATTAGATTAAAATTCTCCTTTCATTTAGACTCATGCAACCACACTGAATTAGTAACAAAACAGAGTAATATTTAGAGTGGTGTTCAGGGACTTCATTGCATAAACCTCATTAATGTTAATTCCTAAACACAGTGCTGAAAATGTACCCTTAAGTGTCTGGCAGACCAGCGATTCTTATAAAAACTTATAAGCCAATTTCATTTTTAAGTAGTGGTCTAGCAGTGCAAATGCAAAGTTATTAAATATTAATGATTTAAGAAATCATACTCAGGCTTTTCATCTAGAAAATAATTGTTGCTAATAACTCTTAGGTTGATTTAGGAATACTCTACCCATTATTTCAGGGGGTTGTTGGGGTTTTTTTCTAACAAACCTTATCTTTTCTGTTGATTTAACTAATCTGCCATACTTAGAATGTTTTTCTTCATTACTTTTAAAAATTTAAAGAAAAATCTTCCAAAAATGACACCTCTAATTTCTTTATTACTTTTAAGCTATATTAAGAATAAATTTTTGATTGTTAATATTATTGCAAAGTATTTATTTTTGAATTCCAAGTTAAACACATTTTTGAGAAATTGACAACGTATGAGAATATATCCCTTCTTTTACAATTTTAGTCAAGCTGTAATTATTTGTTATACTTCAGAGCACATTAAACCAACAGATACGTAACAGTAAGATGTCTCAAAGCTTAGGTAAGGAAACCTGATAAGTACCAGGGTCATTGTATATCTGCTGAAAAAAAAAGCAGATGCTACCGATTAACATTGAGAATTTCCAAAGAGGAAACTGCAAGTAAATGACACCGTGCAAAAACAAAAGAGTTACAAATTCAGCTTGCAGCTTCAGTAGTGTAGTTGCATTGAAGTTTAGAAAATGCAGGTAGATTTTTAAACAAGAAACAGAACCCCCATTTTTGTTTGAACAGGGTGAATATAGCATTGTGGTTTATCCTAAATAAGCTTTATCAATGCTAAATCTGATTCATCCCTAGCATATAATACTTCAAAAATTATATGAATGCCATTCAGTCACACATAACATCTAGTAGTGTATGTTGTAACTTCAATTGTACTGTGAAATAGTTTATCAGTGGTTTATCAAATATGTGATCCTGGGGGATCAGAGCCAGCTGCTGTCCTACACCCCGAAGCACTGCAGAAGATCCAGGTGGCCCCACAACAATGGTACGTGAGAGAGAACATCTCACTGCTGCTACTGCCTTCCCTGAGAGCTTCCCACTCCTGGGGAGAGCTTCATTTTGA
Source organism: Actenoides hombroni (assembly GCA_024336885.1). Classification (NCBI taxonomy): domain Eukaryota; kingdom Metazoa; phylum Chordata; class Aves; order Coraciiformes; family Alcedinidae; genus Actenoides; species Actenoides hombroni. The sequence continues at coordinate 3,905,272 of WUAM01000004.1, forward strand.
GCAAGAAGCATGTTTTGAGAGGGTGGCTACTGACTTTTCTGAAAAAGTACTGGCCTTTCTTTTTCTCCCTTAAGCCACTACAATTTCCACACTCAAGACTTTGAGGAAAGAAGGCAGTGTTTCTCTGTACCACAGGATGACACTCCTGACAGAAATTGCTTGACAAGGCTGTAAATAAGCAAAGACTTCCTGGCGGATCTGGGTCTCCTGCCAAGTCTCCTCATCTGAGCATTTTGAATCCGTTTTTCAAAAAAAGAGATTCACAAAAAGATTAACCAGATTCTGCTAGATGAGTATTAAAATACATTCCTACTCTTGATCTGATTCATTTTCTAATGCAGAGGTTTTTTGTAAATTTCCCAATTTCTTCCACTTACTAAAACAACAAAAAATATTTTTCTTCTTTCTTGACATTATTCTCTCAGAATGGTGTCAGGTGTTACAGCCAGAGCCCCTTGCTGCACAGCATTCCTTGAAAGGAACTAGCTGAGAAGCTTTGCAGACTTAATGTTGCTATACAACAGGTTTCAGAGAACAGTTTTGAAGGGAGAAGGATGCTAATGTGCTAAAATATTTCAGAAAGGAGAAACTAGAAAACTTACCAGGAAGTAACTGAAGGCCTGTAATTTGGTGTTTAGACTCAAGTAATGATAAGGTAGAAAAGGAAAATGTTAAAAACAACTAAAAAATAATTGTGGAAAATACGTTTCTTAAAACTAATCTTTATAATTGTCATGAAATTACAAGTTTTGTTAGAAAATGAGTAACATTGGAATAACAGGCTTCTGAAAGCCTTTTATCGCAGTTTAGTAAGGCACCAGATCTTAATGTGCCTGAAGAGAACAAAATATACAGCATGTTTTTTTGGATATGTGAAGGATCTCAAATGTCAGATGGCGAATTAAAGTTAAGAAGCTAGACTGTAATAGAAACACGAAGTATAAGATAAATATATTCTTGGTTGTATTTAACTTCCATGAAACAAGGAGTTGCAGAAGAAATAAAGATTGACTAAGTGTAAATAATGGAGAGTAAACATCAGTGATACAGAAAAATCTGGCTAAGCTGACAAATTGGGGAAAGATGGGCATTTTTTTTAGGGAACTATATCTGGAAAAAGGAACATGAATCATATTTACAGAAAAAAGGAAACCATTCCTCAAAAACATTTAGTCTTCTAATAGTGAAAATCTCAAGCTATGATGAAGTTTCACTCTATCATGAAGTGGTGGTTTTTTTCCACAGTGAAGGCAGTTAAACATTGGATCAAGTTATCAAGGATTGTGATGGGGTCTTCATCACAAGCATCTTTAAAATAAAAGCTAATGACTTAAAAAGGAGTTGGCTGAGAAAGTTTTTCAGAAGTTATAACAAGCCACATGTACACAGATATTCCTTCTCATGTTCAAATATATCAATCATTTAAACATGGTAATCTCTGACTTTATTGCACATTGCTAGCATCATGATCTACTTGACAGGCTTTCTACAAGAAGCATTATTTATAACCCTGTAATTTTGAAAGATTATTCACAATATTCTAAAATGCTTTTCCTGATTTTTCTTCTTGAAAGAAATAGTGTTTTCTATTCTCATTTTCCATTTAAGCATAGAGAAGTGAAATGTCTTGCCACATAAAGTACAGCTCCCCTTATTCACAGGCCAGTTTCCTATCCACAGCTGTGTCCCAGCATCCTGATTCCAAAGGATCACAGTTCATGCTGTTTTTGCAGAAAGTCATATCTGTCAAAGGAGTTGACTAAAGACATGATATTTTATGCAGTATGTGGCAGAAAATCACCGACAGTATTAACAAGTGAAACTCTGCTTTGTTTTCCTTTTCTTCCTCATTGAAAGAAAAAAAAAAAAAGAGAGAGAAAAAAACAAAAACGAGGTAAAATATATGGGCCACTTCAAGAAACAAGTGTAATTGATGCAAACTAAAGTAAGAAATGTTTCTAAATTTGTCAAGCATTTATCCCCGCATGTTATTGACTGGTGTGGTAGCTTAGCTCATGGGAATAAATCTCTTCGTCCGTACAAGGAAAATTGCATGATCACTCTTTTATTTTAGCAACACTGCTAGACATAGTCACACTTCTCTCATTTGATAAGTTCTGCACCTGTCCCTTTACTAGCCTTTTTAATTTCTTCATGTCATTGCCAAAATACTAGCTTTATGCAGTACTGCTCTTGTAATCCTCCAACTTTCCATGGAGAAATGTTAAAAGATGCTGGCAATCTTTCACTGTGATTTTATCCTTTCAAAAAGTAAACTGCATAATTTGTGGAAACAGTATTTACCTGCCAAGGACTCTTTATTGATCTCACTCAGTGCTTGCTACCTTTGGCACAAGTGGTAATCATACAGACTAAAATAGCACTCCTGAAGCACTTCCTCTCTCTTTATAACCCCCAAAGTTGTACTTCCACAAAAGCAAAACCAGTGCCTGTTAATAATTTTGCTCTTTAGTATGCTTCTCAGCTGACAGGCATAAGTTTATCAAAAGTTTCTCTGATCTTCATTAGTTTTAAAGAAACAGAAATTTAGATTATCCATATGTTTCTTTTTTGTTGTTCTAGTTACGTATTTTAAAGTGGGCTTTAGATGTGTTTAGAAACGTCCCAAGTCAAAAATACATTTAGACTGCTTGAGATGAAGAACAAGCAGATTTTTGTTTTTCCTGGAGAGCATTTTACATTATTTCATGCTGTAGAGAAGCTACTAACCTTGAATGTTCACTGGACACTTTGAGTGTGATATCTGCTATAACACATTTTTTTCTTTTATAAAACCCTCTCATTTTTCATAATATATATATATACACACACAATGTGGGATAAATGATTGAGGAGAAAAAAAACCAACTTAGCATTCTTTAATCTTTAGAATCTTAACTGTTCTGAGGTCTGGGCTACAATGTTACTCTACAGGCAGACTTGACATTTCTTGATTTAAGTAGAAGGATAAACCTTACCTCTTCAGAAGTACTCTGTTTATGGAATCTCTTCCTTTCTACTATCATCTCAAAGCTTAGATGCTTGTGTTGTCACTGAAGATCTCATTTTCTCACCTTTTCCTCACCATTTCTCCTTTTTATCATTATTATTAGCACATAAGCTATATTCTTCTCCACTCAATGCGTTTGAAATAAACTGTGTTTTCTTGTTCCTTTCTGATCCAGCCCATTCATTTCTCCATTCTTTCTCACAAGTACTTAGTAGCCCCAGTTGGAAAAGACATACTATATTGCTTTGTACCGAAGAGTTCCTGGAAAGATACTTAGCTGCTAAAGAAGACAAAAACATCAATATGATAAATTACAAACAAGGCTTTTTCTAGCTGATATAAACTTACCATTTACAGTACATTGTATTTCATTATATGTTTTTAAATATAATTTTTGTTTCTATAAACCTCTGAGAGTCTCAAAGAAACCCTTATGCATTCATATTGGCCAAATTCTAGTGGGTTTAGCTGTTTAGATTGCTATTTCAGACATTAAATGGTGATCATGGTGTCTGCAATGGAACCATGTTTCTAACCAAGATGTTTTAGTGGATTTTATTGGAGTTTATGTAATTATCCTTATCCTTGTGGATAACATTATGATCTGAACAGTAAAAAATAAGGGTGTGGGGCAGTGTCACGGTTTAGGGTCAGGGCAGCCCCTTAGACCTACAACAGACGCTCTCTGTTAACCCCCCTCCCTCCCCAAAGGGGAAGAGA
>WUAM01000004.1:3909101-3936430 GCA_024336885.1 Actenoides hombroni
TAAACATGAGGTGTTATCACTGCTAGAAGCAGACACTGTCTGTGAAAACAGGTTGCTAACTTCAGAAAGTGCAGTTAATTAAAAGAACTGAGCTGAAAAGTAAAATTACTGATCAGAATTAGTTCTGTTTTCACTCAAACCAGGACAGGCAGAGACCAAAGTTTGCAAGCACATAGACCCTGCAATGGAAAATTGTATTCCAGTTTGAAAAGAACAGACATTTGCTTAGTTATTGTCCTTAGGTGATATTTAATTAAGTTATATATGCAATTTAAATTAAAATGCCTAGTCAATTTAAAGGTCATGTCAAATTGAGGGTTTTACAGATAATGGACTACTGAAATACTTTTTGAAGTAGTTGTTACTGGTGTGACTGTGAAGAAAAGAATGATGCATGCTGAATCTCCAATTCAGACATATATGTTTGGACTCTTTCTAGGTCTTAGAGGGATGTAAAGGTGTAGACTGAATAGTGATAAGTATCACAATAGGGTCTTTTTCTGTAACAAAATTTTTGGCAGTTTTCTGTCTACAGCTTATATGTAAATGCCAAGTAAATTGTTAAAGCAAGTTAAACGTCAGTAGAGTGTCCAGCATAAAATCCCTGGTTTCTAGTGTACCTGATACCAAGTTCCTCAGTATCTCTATGGCTTACCATACACAAAAGGAATTATTTTGCTGAAACCACAAATCCTGCTCAAGTTGGTCTTTATGAAAGAAATCAGACCTGGCCTCTATGGGGAGAGTTTAGTACAATGTAGAACAAGCTCTCCCTGCCTACTCTTATTAGTTCTTAGTCTTTTCCACTCCCCAAAGGAAACGCTGATCACACTTTTTCATAATAAATCCATGTGAAACATTATCAGCGGAATCTCTACTAATATCATTAAATGCTCTAGTCTATTAATTCTGAATTCTCTGGTTTCTGGGAGATGATAGCTTGCTTCCTTTTTTTTTCCTTGAATGGTGGGATTTTTAAAGCTATCTACATGTTTAAGGTATGTGGCCATCACTGACTGTTAATAGGAATTGTGTATCTAGTGCACTAAGGCACCTTATAAACTCATTCAGAAGAGGCTTCCACCATTCCCCTGAGAAGCTGAAACTCTTTTCTCTAGAAAACCAATTTAAGTCTGACTAAGAGGATGGACTTACAGATTCTGGACCTTATTCAAATGCACATTTAATTATTAAATATCTAGTCAGCAATGAAGAGGAAAGAAAGAAATGGGAAAGAAATGAAAATGAAACTTGCAGCTAGTTGCTTAAAGTTATCACAGCAAGTGAAAACTCAGTCAGTGGCTGTTTTCCCAGATGCTACTGCTCATCAAGGCTCCAGGACAATGAAAAGGGAGCACTATGGAATTTGGTTAATCAAGTTATATTTGATCTATTACAAAACCATTGTAGTAACCCTTTGGAGAACTGTTTCTCAGTAGTTCATTTGAAGTTGGATTCATATGTGGTACTTTCCAAAAGTAATTCAGAAGCAGCTCCACTGAAATTAGCATCACTGAACAGTATGTTCAAATGCATGTACACAAAAGGGCAGATCTGGGCCTAATTTTACATGTATTCAGAAATACCTAACTCTCAAATATTTTTGTTAGGTTTACTTCTGCTCTAAAAATAGTAGAATGCACATGCAATTCATTCAAACAGGAGTCTGATGCTTAGTTTTCAGTTTCAGATGAAAAAATTTCCTTTATTTTCTGCAGTTTCTTTGAAGTCATGAACTGGTCAAAGTTCAGTTAAAAAGGTTTGAGAGCCTTAGGACACTTCTCATTGAACTTGATATCAGATATAAAAACTGAAAATCAGGTGAAGTTCTCTTTCATTGAGGTTTCCTTGGAAACATTTCCTCAGTACTTCAGCACAGTATATTTTATAGAGTTCTATAGAGAAAGGGGAATTTCTGAGTCTTCTTCTAGAATCTCAGATTTTCATTGCAGCAGCATGGGAATTGCTGGGGTAGGCTAGAAAAGATGCTTAGACATGACCAGGCAGATTGAAAAGAAGATAATTGCTCAATCCTGGAGGTACACTGTTGTCTAGAGGCCCAGTGAAAATGAGAAAGACCTTATTTCTGATTATCTGAATGTACTTTGTGACATTTTTATTTTGCCTAAGTGATAAAAAAGAACATTGGTTCCAGGGAGGTAAAGGAAAGAAAGGTCTACAACAGGTCTAATATTTCTGAGGTTTTGGTTTCTTAAGAGAGGCAGATGTAATGGGATATTTCAGAGGCCTTTTTGTATGCTAGGTGATGTTCTAGACTTAAGTCATCATGCAAACAAATTGTTCTTTGCACTTCTGCTTTCAGCAGGAACAAGGATTTTAATATGTGCATTCTATGACACTGCTGGCTCTCCATTTGTCTAAGGAACTAGTGGTGGCAGCTAACACAGCTTTAGTTCTTCACTGCCTAATGAGGTAATGCTTAAGAGTCACAAAGCTGCCAGCTCCCTCCATATGCAGGTCTTGTGTCATGCCAGGTGCAGAATTACGGATAGAGTTGTCTCATTCCAAAGTTTGTGGTTTTGTGTTATGATTCATTTACATCGAGTCACTAGGCCAAGTACTAAAAATGTGGAGCTGGTGTAGCACCCAATATATGATTGCACTCTGAATATTGAATGAAACAATGGCATTGCAGTGCAGTGTTTACTGTGGGTTTGACTACTGTTAAATATACTTCGTCTGCAACTAAAAATAACATTTTCTCTATCAACCTTGACAATTCAATAGTTAGCCTACAATATTAAAATTGGTTGGATTGGATGCCTCTTTCCTTATTGTTGCTGCTGTTCTGAACTTCCCCATCCCATTTTCTTCTTGCCCCTTTCATAACATTCCTCTTATAGACTTTTCTGATCCTGATTTTCTACCTATGAAGATTCACTGTCATGACATTCATACATCATACTGCAAGAAAAATTAAATTCAGTGTCTTATAGAATTTTTTTTTCTACGTTATTTGAAGACTAATCTGAAAACACATGTGGTGAGAATGCTGAAACAGTGAGATGTTTATGTCCGATAGTAATCCTTCCTTCCTCATTACATTACTCCGATTTTGCGGAGATTTTTTCTAAGGACACATAAGTAAATAATCTTATGACGAAAATTGAATTTTTAACTACTGATGTGTGATGTGTAAACCTCTTTGTTTTGATCAGTGACTAGCACAATTGTAGACTTGTGGCAAGGTTTTAATAAATAATTCTGAGAAGAAATAATGAACATAAGGTAGTTCATTCATCCTTGAACTGTGCTTCAACAGCGGGTTAAGAACTGAAATCTAATAAAGATAGTACAATTTGAATAAGTTGGTTGTGAAGCAATACAAAATTCATATGAGTTGCTTTTGGATTACAGAATTACACTTTGCAAGGGTTTTTTTATGTCCTTAAGTGCATCTTACAATGGCAAATTCAATTTAATAGACACCTGGTAAAAATAGATTATTTGAATGCATAAACTGAATTTGTGCTTTTTATGGGCTGAAGGAACTATTACAATTAAAACAGTATAGAGTTTGCATGTGCAATTAGCCATTGACTTCACATGCACATTTCTTTTCACAGTGTATTTTGGAATCAACAGAATAGATTCTTTTGTATGAGGTAAATTGAGCATACAAATATTATTTCTTTTACAATGCAATAACAAACAAATAGCTCATTTACTTGCATAATGTTAATTGGTTATGTTAACCACATTCATGAATGCATATTTTAGTTTTGCTACATGTTCCTATAGTTCTTTATATTACTGTAAAATGTATAGTACATAGTCCTAGACAAAGGATCTTATCTGCCTTACAATATCACCGAATCACAGAATTACTGAGGCTGGAAGAGACCTCTGAGATCATCAAGTCCAGCCTATGACCCAACACCACCACCTCGACTAGACCGTGGCACTAAGTGCCGCATCCAGCCTTTCTTTAAACACAACCAGGGATGGTGACTCCACCACCTCCCTGGGAAGTCCATTCCAATAAATATTTTTTTTTTATTTATTTATTTTTCCATATACCAATAAATAATGTTGAGCTAAGTTTTAAAAATAGCTTCATAATGCCAGTGCTCCAAGTCAGTCATTGAGTACAGAGACAGACTTTTTCAAAATTGCTCAGCACCCAGCAGTTCCCAATGAGAACAGGGAGAGCTGATGAGTAGCAGGTAGTTTTGAAACTCTAGGATCTTCTTCCTGTCAATTGAATTTAGACTGTATTTGCCAATTCTATCTAAAAATTTTATGCTGTCATCTGTACAAAGCCTATTCTTCCTAGAGATACAGGATTCCAAGTATTACAGGTGAAAAATAACCATAGTCTTTCCTGTTTGAAGAACTAACTAACTAGTATATGGGATGGAGCAGGAGGATATGAAATCACTGTAGTATAGCTAGCACAGAAAGTGGAAGAAAACTAATTATTTTACCAGAAGCAGTTTCCTGTCCTGTCCTGTTGACAGGTGTATGCCAGATCTGATCTTAAGTGAAGTTTTACTTGTGGAAATGTCCTTCATTCTAAATAATTTTTATTGCTTTTTACAGATATACATAATTTAGGTCAGTGCATGTATATCATCTACTTTTCAAAAGCTTGCAACAAGGCTGTAGTTAGTGAAGTTAGATTATTTATCTTGTAAATCTTGCATTAGAAAACAAGATCAGAAAATCTTGAGGATAAAAACTTGTATCCATTAATGAAAAAAAGAAGAGTAATGACCATGGAATCTCAATAATTTCCTACATCTCTCAGTCAATGTGTTTAAGCTCTGAACAAGAACTGTATTCTGCAATAAAAGAAATTAGTCTATTTACAGTCAGTGGCTGGCTTCTTCACTGAGTTGGCAGCCATTAGGGTTGGAGGCATTTTCTTGGCTAATAAAAGTTGAAGAATGCCTTCAGGAAACATAATGAATCCAGCTTTCATGATCCAGTGAAGTGAAATTTTGTTATCTGTGCTTGAAATTCTAGCTTAAAATGACTGTTTCATTTTATTCTGAAAAATGAAGGGAATGCTTAGTCACATTAGAATTTGGCAAAAACTGTACTGGAAAATTGGCTTTGCCTTTTCAACTAAGGCCCAGAACTCTGATTTTGTCCTGCTTCTTCCTTTGCTTTCTAAGACTAAGACACAGTAGTATGAGAACCCTTTCTTGCAGTTAACGTTCAGCCCATATCTTTGCTAAGATGTCTGAAATGTGTAGTTTCTGCCCTTGCTGGTTATAGCCTGACATCAAATTCATTAAGAAAGCACTGAAAAAGTGTTATAGAAAAGGGAGAAACATCCTGATTTACTAGAGGTGACAGCAATTCCATTGTAAATAAATAATTTATGAAACAAGAGCTTGAGTTAAAGGAAACAATTCTGTCCTTGTATTGTGTAGCTACTTTTCAAAAGTTGAAAAAGCTTTATTTTCAAAACTGTGGTTGAAATCATTTTACTTTACCCTCTTGCACTCTGCTTTCAATGATTTGTTCATTTTTGTTAATGTTATTCAGTACAATGTACTTGATATTGAAAGAATAGTATTGAATTTTAATTAAGTCAAGCTCCAAAGAAATTACACTTTTCTTTCATGAAGGATTGCAACATACTCCATTCAAAAATACAATTTCTTTTCAAGAAACTGAAAGATGAATAATTTGTAAAGTTTAATTGCTCAACAGTTTAGCCATGAACTAGTTCAAAAGGGAGGCAAACAGCGTGTATTTTAACTTAGTTCATATTTTAGTGTTTTACCTGTCAATGATCACTTATGTGCTATATAACCAGAAAAAATCAAATGAAGAAGCAAAACAAACAGTGTTCACAATGCTAAACCATGTGTGACAAAAGAAGTTTTGAGAGCTAGAGTAAAAATAGCAGTGGTTTTGCATTTCAATAGTACTACTAAGAATATCTTAATAAGATCCATGAATTCCATGTTTTTTGTTCCCACATGTAAGAAAATCTTCAGCTTAGTAAATGATAAAAGGAAGAACAATAATGAAATCAAACAGATAGTAAACAGCCTGTTTGGAATATTACATATTATAACTTAACATATGCAAGCAATCAGTTCACAATCAGAAAATTTGAGAAAATAAGAATTAGTATGGCTTTTAACTAAAAAGTAACAAAAAAATTTAAGATTATTATTTTCCTGTGATATTTGCTAAGGGAAACTATCTCTTTTCAGTGGAAAAATAAAGTGTTGTGTAGCTTTTTTATCTTTGTATCTAAATATACCTGGAGTCCTAGCTAAACCTACTGCTATTTTAATTATAGTACTACTCTTGAAGCAAGCAAATTTTTTTCTGGACAGAATGAATCCCTAAAACATTGACTTCATACCTGCAAAGCACAATTAGCATATTCTTTTTTACTTTATTAAATAGGGATGAAGAAGAAAATGAAACAGCTTAGTTTGAATACAGTATTACAGTTTCTTTAAGTTGTGTAGAAGTTACTCTACCTGCCCCTTACCAGCAGAGTGAGAAGTGCAGAGGGTACTTTTTGATTATTATTATTATTAAAAGTTATATTATCTAAGAGTTGTGTAATTGGGTCTAATATATTAATTGTATATCTTGCCAGGCATGACATCAGCTACAGTGTAAACTTCACTGGAGGATGTTTATTTATTAACAACCTGCTTCAGAGCTGCTGTCATTTGCATTGAAAAAATCCATAAACTAAAGAGATGAGAAGCTCTTTGTATCCTATTCTTCTCTATAGAAAAGTGCATTTTGTGTGTCATGAAACAAATATTCTGACATGGTTCTGATCCTAAGTACTCTGTTTTATAGGAAGCTCAAGGTAACAGAGTTGCTTCTTCTTTTCTCCCTCTCTGTTGAGATGTCCTTTACAGAAATGCAAGGACTTTTAAAGTGATTTCCAGGCTTTCAGTCCTCCTCTATCAGCTGCTTAGCTCAAGCTAATCTAACTATGATATATGGTAAATATTTTCCCTTGCAGGAAAAGTGCTTAAAGCTATTTCTATGCATTGATTGAGCACATTAGGCTAATATTTATCCATTTGAAACCTGGAGGTTTAGCAGTACATCACTTAATAGCTATGCACTGATTATAAGAAGTAATTATACTTAAGAATATCAAAGAATATTAAATCCCTTGTGGAGGAACAATCATAAATGGTTTAATGGTGATTAAATCTGGGGAAGCTGGAGTAGTCTGGAACATTGCTTATTAATTTTAGAAGGTGTATGGCTCTCTGAGCATTACAAATAAATAGGACTACTAATGTTTATGCATTTAATGACATTTTGAGCTGCAGGAATATGGCCTTCAGCTTTCTTGCTGCAATAGGGTGAATTTGTTTTTTTGCAGAAGTTGCTCTTTGTGCATTAACTTCACATTTTTTTAAAATTGTGTCACTATGGTGTAAGTTCTTACAGAGACGTAAAGTTTATCCGTTTTGTTTGTGCTTGAAAGAGTTCTTTAGCCAGTGTCATGATCTCTGAGTTCTTGAGACCCCTTCTTCCCCTCCTTTGCCTCACTCTCCTTCTTTGAAACAGTATCACTACCTTTTGTCTTCAGTGTTGCTGAACACTGTTCTCTTGCTTGTTCCAGCCATGGACCTAGTACAGGACTAGGTTATGTGAGCCATAACCTTCCAATTTCCTCTCATCGTAAAACAAACAAACAACACAAAACCAAAAACAAAACAACAAAACACACACAAAACAAACAAACAAAAACCCCCAAACAAATGCCCCAAACAAACAAACAAATAAATAGAAATACAGAATTCCTAAGAAATTCCTAGGAACAATCAGCCAAGCCAGTGTTACATATCTGAATAGTCTATCAAATGGCCATACATTTATTACATGTTCTATCTTTGAGACTTTATTTAACATCAAAGGGTCAAATTCTGTTGTTCTCTATGTAGTGAAAATTTGGTCTTGATATTGTGAGTTTGGATCAAATGGGGATAACAGTCAATGCCTTCAAGTTTGGCATCGTATATTGAAAAAATAAAAAATCTTCATTTTGAAATTCAGCTTTAATTAATGCCATGGTGTTATATTGTGAAAGCACATAACAAAATACAGTAATTATTTTCTGAAATATTGTTCTGTTTTTGTGGTAGCATGGAGTTAATGTGATTTCACTGTAGCCACTATTAAAACTATGTATGCTGTTAGGAAAATGAAGACATAGAGTAATCCCATTGACTTTTGAGGTCACACTGACCTTAAAATGTAATCTGTTTTCTTTGTATGTGCTGTTTGTCCAAATGGCCCCTTGTCTAATTTCATAGTTACATCAGAGATTAAATTGGCACATGTATATAAATGTACGCCCTTTTAATTCCCTTATAGAATGGAGGATATATGCTATTTATTATGTACGTTGATGTCAGACAATAACTTAATTTTTTTGCAATTTTATCTTGTTAGCCTTAGACGTAGATGGAATGCTAACTTGCAATATAGTCTTTGGATAGTGTATGACAGAGTGATCTATACTCCCACAATTGGTTTTAATACGCTTTAGAGTCTAGACACTGTTCATGTTATTGTTTAGAGTGCAACTGAGCTTTCCAAAATGACTCTGAAAATGCTGTAATATGGTTTTGTGCTTATTCTCTGCCAGTAAGTCCAAAATACAGTTTACGCGTTTACAATTTGGGTTTGGTTGCTATTGCTTTTTTTGTAACTGAAAGTCTCTCTTATGCTGAAGTGTAAATTGTTGCCTGCTGTCTGCCAACCAGTCTTCTCCTCAGCTTGATAAATAATGTACCACCATCTTCTATCACCACCTACCAGTGTCATAGAGGCAGGGATGCTAAATCCACTGATGTGAGGTATGATATGTTATTGCTGGCATAACTCATGTGAGACCAAGATAAAAGACTCACCTTTGCTCTGGTAACTTAGACCAGTGTTGGAAAGGGTGGCTGGAAAGATGTGGTTGAAGACTGATAAAGTTTCATTCTGAATACTCCTCTGCAACCCTAATAGAAGAATAAATAGGAACTGGGAATGGAACATAGGGAAGAAAATGCTGTGGAGATTCTAGGAAGCTCTGTAATTTATAGGTTACCATAATTTAAAGTGTAAATCTAAATTCATTATTTACATAAATTAACCTTAGGATTATTCATTAATGCTACAAGTTATTGTCTAAAGAAATTCAGCTGTGCATTCCATCTCACAGAGTAGCCATGAATCAAGATATTTCAAAAGATTATATCAGACTTTTCACCAGTTTTGTCTGACCTTCTCTCTTGAATGCCTTCACATTCTCATACCCCTGATGTAAAACAGGAATTGTCAAAGTAGATCCATTTTCTTGGACAAGGAGGATAAGGAATAACCTTGGCTCAGTACATGAGACTTCTTAGTGTAGCTTTTTTATTTGCTACAAATGAATTTATGAAAGACAAGGGCAATGAATGTGCACGTCTGTTTTGTCTTTTTTATCTCTGTTTATCTTATGCAACAGAATATATTTACTGCATGTAAGAGAAATTTGAAGTATATCCTCTGATATACTTGCAGCATACTTTATTACTTTCCCCTGAAGTAACTAATGGTAGGCTTAGAAATAACCTATAAAGCCTTAAAAATTCTGCTACTATATCACAGAACACAAGGCCATTATAGTAGTGCGGAAATGAAGTTCACCCTCTGTGGAATGCCAGGTTCTGCATTCACCAGTGCTTTGGGAAAACAAGAAAAAAACCATCCTGTTCATGGTATATCTGTTTGCTTTTCAGAAAAGATACAGTCTTGGGCCTCCCTGAGCTCCAACATCCTTTGGCCAAGGCATCTAACAGGTCTTGGTCCAGTCTGTCCCTGCCTTCCTCTAATACCTTGGGGCACTAAGTCCCAAGTTCCATGTATTATGACAAAAAAGGGTAGAAACAGTCCTAAGTACTGATTCCCAGAGATTCATAGGCAGTTAAAGACTATTTCTTACAGTTACGGGGCTACTTTTATTAAAGATAGCTTAGGAATTTACAGAGCAAGGTAACCAATATCTTAAATCATCAACTAAATCAGAACTGCCTAAATAACTTTTATAAGTCAATAACATAGAAATAAATAAAAATACGAAAAAAAAATCTGTTGGCATAATCATTAGATGAGAATTTTTACATGTAAACTGTTTTTCAGAGAACGAGGTATGTGTTTATGATATATATGCATATTTATAATCAAACTGTTCACTGTTGAAATTACCAATATCACATAAACTCCTATAATACTACAAAATCCTGAGCACCAGGGTGTAATGCATTGCTGGATATGAAAATATGTCCAATTGTTTATGTTGACTGAGCAGTAGTATCTGTTTGTCTTGCAGAAATACTGGATATATGCTCCTTGATATTTGTGATTGGGAGAAGAGAGAAGGATCCTCTACTTTTCCTAGAAATATAATCCATGTTTTTGTGTTTAGCTCAAGTAGTTTGCTAAGAAAAACTCCACGATAGGTTTTGATTAGAATTACTAGGGAGGTGTAGATAGAGGCCCACTTTTCCTCAGATGTTTGGCACAGGACTTCCACTGAACTGTTAACTGAAAGTATCTTCTTTTGTCTACCTGCAGTAATGACAACTTCAGATCCACCGTTTTCAAATGATAACTTAGGTACCTCTCTGCGACAGCTCATCGTTCCTCAGCAACACAGATTCTGTCTTACCTGCCTGGTAATAGCAACTCTGAAGTGTCAAGTTTTCTAAAACACTGTGCATTACAGTAAGCTGAGCTGTGTATTTCTGATACACAGCGGAATACCTGCATCATTTATAAATGTGTAGATTTGTAGCTTTTGGCAGTAGAGCCAGCCATGAAGCCTGGATGCAGTTATGAAATTCCATAATAATTTGCTTATTTAGCACTAGAAGTTTGAGCTGGGTTATTTCTGATTCTGTCGTATCTTTAAAAGTACATAATTTATTCCAATTGCTGGTAAGATTGGGTCTCCTTTTTTCATTGCCTTGACTAACAGCTGTGCTTAATTACTTAATTTTACCTTTTTTACACATTTCACAATATTTATAAAATATACTGATCACACTCAGGGGGAAAAAATAACTTTTTTTCTCATTCTCGTCTTACCTTAACATAAGTTCACTGATTTTTCTGCATTAGTTACTGAAGAAATAGAAATATAATTATTCTGATGGAAATTCAACAATGATTATTCACCTCAGTCTGCAAATCTAAGCCAGAGTTAGAGGAAAAGTCAATATTTTTGCTCAACCCTACAGTCTGGAGATTCATAATATAGAAACACTTTTCATCAGGAATAAAAATGCAAATGTATCTGAAGCAAAAGTTTTAATTACACTTGGCATCTCACAGCAAGAAAGCTGTCACAAGCCAGAGGCTTGAAAATTATATCATCTGACACTGACAGGTAGTGATCCTATTGTAAGAGACCGTAAACAAATTTCCAACCTGTATAATACTGATTTGGCAATCAAGAAGAAAAGTTTAATCTTTAATATTTAAACAATATGATAAATATTTAAAGAGTAGACGATTTTATTTTTCTGTGATTCATCAACCCCTATTAAATCAGGATGGACGCTTCTTACAGTAGCTCATCTCTTGCAGCTGCAGAGCTGCTGTCACAAATAATATTACTTTTCAGGCAGATGGATGCTATCAGAGGGTGATTCAGAAATCTCTGCAGTAATTACCGTTATTTTCAAATACCTTTCTCAATTTGTTCATGTTATAAATTATGGCTTACATTTTGCAACATTCATTTTATAGAAATTAGGGTGCTTTTTTTTTTTTTTTAAATAAGTGAAGCCAATGCTTGCAGCCCTTAGTTTATAGAAAATGCAGAAATACGTAAACATTTGTCATGCTAATGTTTAATCACCTCCCTGCTGTATTATGGATTCCTCAGTCAGAAGTCTACAGCCAGGGATTCAGTGAAAACTAGAGCTAAACAAGGTGCTTAGTCCCTTGAGCTCTATGAAAATATATGTCCATTCATATCATTTTGGCTTCTCACAGGCTTAACTGAAGCTGTGGTGTCTCCTTGTCTCTGTTTAAGGCTGCTGGCAAGCCCACATGAAACACAGAGCAGTATTAGCCCCCTTCCCCTCCCCTCCAAGGGGAGGATACAAAGGGGAATAAGGAAAGAAAAACAAAAATGCCTCACCCAAGATTGGAAGTTAAGACTATAACAAATTTACTGAATAACAGGAACAAATCAGAAAAGGAATATTAAGGGCAGAAGGATACAGAACTCCTCACCAAACCCACCCTCGGATGGCTATGGATGGCTACGGATTGTGTGGTGCACGTGGAGTGAGGCCCAGCTGCGCTGGGATGGTGTCACAGCTGCCAGAGCCCGGGAAGGGCCTTCCCTTGGTGATGACCACTGCAATAGGTTTTCTCCTTTGCAGCATCATGGCAATTTTGCTTTGTGTTTTGGGTGCCTTGGAGTCTGCTTATGACGAAACTGAGAATCTTCACTAGGCACTGCGTTTGGAACAATTGTCAAGAAAAATCAGCCTCCCGGTGGAGGGTAGCAAATACAAGGTAAAAAAACTAAAACTGCCTTTGCACAAAAGTTTACCTTAATGAATCTATCTAATTGATTTTGAAAACAGAACAAATCAGCTGGGATGTTGTTTCAGAGTCTGTGTTACTATAAATTTAGGGAACAGTGAATGATTCTCATTCACAGAGCGCTCTGATTTTTAGCAAAGAGCTTTATGTTTATGATTGCTTCTAACTCACATGTTAACTACCTGAATGCAGATACTTCCATATGTGATGGATGGCTCCTCTGCTCAGAAAAAGAGTATGTTTTCACTATTAGTTGGAAAACAATGACATGTGGGGGTATGAAGTATGTTAGATTCTATACAGTTGCAGATCACATTGCTAATAAAAGTGGTTCTGTGACCAAAACTACAGCTAATGATTGAATTTTTTTTCAGGTTTTCAGTAAGTTCAGTCAGCAGCTTAGTTAAATTAAATGCCAAGGGGAAAAATGGGTAGTAGAATTTTAGTGTCTTATCTTCTTGGTGGTTTCTGGAACACCGTGGTTGTAAATTATTGCCAAGTATGAAATATTTTTTATGTACTGCCAAATGTTAAAAGGAATCCCTGGGGCAATACTTCGCAAAGAAAAGAAATCGAATTATTTGCATACAAGTGAGTTGTAGCTTTAACTTCATATTAATAATACTCTTCCAAATCCTTTTGAGAGTCCAAAGACAGTTAGTTGATCTTTGCTTTTTTCTTACTCTATTTTTCCCTGTCACATGCTTCCTGAGTCATCACATCTTGGATGAGTTACTATGTTCAGCTATCTCTTTCCCTGTTAGAATCACATATTGGCTTGAGTGTATTGCATTAAGTTTTTCATGTTTATGAAACAGTTTCATAAATTCACTACTTTTCTAGCAGATCTTGTGTTGAACTAATTTAGATTAAATTTTCCACAGAAAGTTGAAAAGTTTCATTTGTCAAAGATTTGATCATTCTACTGTGATTTGTAGAAGGTTTACCATCAACTTCTATGGGAAGGGAGCTGGAGCAAAATTAAAGAAAAAAAAATACACTTTTTATAAGCACAAAGAACTATTTCCCACTTTTTATTCTTTCTCAGTACATAATGGTGGCTGGTGCAACATATAACATATTTATTATGTTTCCAACATAGGAAATGTCTTGAATAACTGAGATTTGTTTTCCATAGTTCTGTAGATGTGTTTTTAGTACCTGGTTGACCTGTATCTTTTGTCTTTAGGCTTCATTCTGTTTGCATTGCATTGCTGCATCCAAGCAGCTCACAGAGCCCTAAATTGAATAGTCAAAAGCTTCAAATAGTAAAACCACTAGGAAGCTTGTCTATAGCTGCTGCTATCCACTGCTGCAATGTAAATTCACATCCTAGTTTTCTGCCTACTAACTGTGTCACGAAGTCTGCAGGTTATATCTTGACTCTTGTTTCATTACTAGTCAGCACCCAAATATGTATGCATGACAGACAATTCACAAAAAGGAATAAAATAAGATATACAAATGTATTTTAGTATTGCACATAGGAAAAAATATCCAAATATATTCCAAATCTATGAATGAAAAGGAGGCTGAACCACAAGCACTAAAAAATATGTGGCATATAAAGCCATGTCAGTGGGGCAGACTCAAGCTGTGCATGTTCCAAACCTATATTTATCATTCTACTTGTTAAATCATTAACAGGCTGTTATGATGTTTTCAGTAAGTGATGTGTGACAGAGTAGGAATATAAATTTTGTAATGTACATGGCTAGAATGTGGCATAATACCTGCGTTAGAATGTTGTGACAGTAGGTAGATATATTGTTAAAAATGGTAGTGTGCCTATTTAGAACATTATAATCCTAATATTCAGCGAGTGTGGTATTTTTCAGAATGAAAATACAACAAATCTCCAGAATAAATCGTATGTATTTAGTGATCTGAATTACAAAGAAAAGTATTAATTGTGAATCACTAAACTCTCAGTGTTGTTCACATTTGAAGCTCAATATTCCTATCATTTAACTCAGCTGAAAATTGATTGCATCTGGAAAAAAAATAAAAAAGCCGAAGTATTAGGAAGCTGATATTTAAGTTAGTTTTAATTTTTTATGTTTTCAAATTATCCACTGAATTTATTTGTAGTTAAGGCATCTACAGGCATCTAATAAATCATACCGCTCTCTGCTTAGATATCTGAATTAGTGAATATGCATTTTTAAATTGATTGCCCTATGCTGCATTCTGAAGTGTGTGTTGACTTTCCAGGTTTTCTGGGAACTATAAGCTGTTTAAGTGCTCCTGGTGTTTAGTCCACTTGCCTCCCATGCAGCTTATTTCAACATGAGTATCAGTCATAGCAAGTGTTTCTCTGGACTTCTAGAGAATGAGAGAATTTTTCTTCCTAATACACAAAACCTCTTAATGGTTTGTGGTCGGTTCCTTCTATGTAGTGGCTTTTCATTATTTTTGGTAGGTTCTACTTTTCAGTACATGAGAGATTGTTCTTCAAGTGTGTCATGCAACTTTTTATATGGAAAAGTTACTGAGTTGTACATATAGCGTCTGTTCACAGCATAGCACTTCACTATGTGTACCAATCCTGATTTTGCAGCAAATAACGTGAATTGGATGCAGCACTTTACTCCTACTGTCTTCTCATCACAGAGGTCATTGCTCTTTCTGCCATCTTTTTAGCTCTGTAAATTGTGTACACAAATTTTGTAGTACATTGGGAAATGGCCTTCAAGGACATGGGAGCAGAACACAGCTGGCAGATCTTTAAGGATGCTTTGCAGAGAACACAAGGTCTCTCAACCCCCTGGTGTAAGAAATCAGGCAGGAAAGACAAGAGACCAACATGGCTGAGTCAAGACCTGGTGGTCAAACTAAAAGGCAAGAAGGAAATGTGCAGGCAGTGGAAGCAGACACAGGTATCCTGCGAAGAGTATAGGGACACTGCCCAGTTGTGTAGGGATGGGGTCAGGAAGGCCAAGGCATAGCTGGAGCTGAACTTTGTAAGGGATGCAAAGAATAGCAAGAAGGGCTTATATAGGTATGTCAACCAGAAAAGGAAGATTAAAGATCTTGCCCTGATGAGCAAGACTGGCAAGCTGCTAACAACAGACAAGGAGAAGGCTGAGGTACTCAGTGACTTTTTTGCCCCAGTCTTCACTTGCAATCTCTTTCCTCACACCTCTTGGTTTGATGGACTGCAACTCAGGGACCAGGCGGTCCAACTTGCTCCCGCTGTAAGAGAGGATTGAGTGGTTGAATCACCATCCCTTGCCGTGTTTAAAAGTTGTGTAGATGTGGTGCTTAGGGATGTGATTTAGCAGTGGACATGTAGAATAGGTTTAATGGTTGACCTTGATCTTGAAGGTCTTTTTTCAACCTAGGTGATTCTATGGTGACTCAACCACTTCCCTGGGCAGTCTGTTCCATCGCTTGACAGCCCTTCTGTGAAGTGCAAGGTCCTGCACTTGGGTCATGACAACCCCTTGGCAAGCTACAGACTTGGGCATGCATGGTTGGAAAGCCACAAGTTGGAAAAGGACCTGGAGGTATTGATCGATAGTCGACTAAATATGAGTCAGCAGTGCACGCAGGTAGCCAAGAAGGCTGATAGCATCCTGGCTTGTATTAGAAACACTGTGGCCAGTAGGAATAGGGTGGTGATCATCCCTCTGTACTCGGCACTGGTGAGTCCACACCTTAAATATTGCATTCAGTTCTGGGCCCCTCACTATAAGAAGGACATAGAAGTGCTGGAGCATGTCCGGAAAAGGGCAACAAGGCTCATGAAGGGCCTGGAGCACAAGTCCTGTGAGGAGTGGCTGAGGGAGCTGGGGTTCTTTAGTCTGGAGAAGAGGAGTCTGAGGGGAGACCTTATTGCTCTCTACAATTACCTGAAAAGAGGTTGAAGCGAGGAGGGGGACAACCTCTTCTCTCTGGTGGCGTGTGACAGGACCAGAGAGAATGGGTGCAGGCTACATCAGGTGAGGTTTCGGCTGGATATTAGGAAACATTTCTTCAACGAAAGGGTTATCAAACATTGGAATAGTCTGCCCAGAGCAGTGGTGGAGTTGCCATCCCTGGTGGCATTTAGATGGTGTGTGGACCTTGTGATTAGGGATGTGGTTTAGTAGTGAGCTTGCAATGTTGGGTTGAAGGTTGAACTAAATGATCTTGAAGGTGTCCTCCAACCAAAGACATTCTGTGATTCTGTGATATTCACCAGTATTGAGGAGACTACATAGTAAGTGGTGTGAATGTTTTCTCAAATCAATTTTTTCTCTTACGGCAAGAAAAGAGGTTACATTGGTTATACAAAATTTTGTTTGCAGGTTTTTTTTCATCGAGCAGGGAAGTGCTGTCCTTTAAATATGCCTTCTAATACTTGTCCCTGATAGTTCTGCAAATCGTAGTAATCCAGTTTTTGTAAACCTGAAAATGTATATAAAGGTATGACTTCTCTTTGTTTCCCCAAGATGGAGTTGTCTCAGAGGGACGATGTGACTCACCTTTCCAACCAAGTTTGATAACATTTAAGATTTAAACTTGTGTTTGCTATTGTAATACTCACTGGTGCACTCTGCAGCGTGTTCATGACATTAATCGCAATATCACCTTATTTCTTATTAGAGTGGGGCATCTCTTCCTTTGGCAGGTATTGGTACAGCTAGTTGTTGACTGACTGCTACAACTGTGCAATTTATCCAGTCTTTAGAGAAACTGGAGTAGCTTCATAGAAGGTTCATAGAGATCTACCTGTTTATTAAAGCAGGTTGGCATTTCCTATATTTCCTATATAACTTCAAATGGAAAAGTAAAGGAGATCTTTGTTCTTCTATTTCCTGGGCCACTCTAAGCTATCACAAGTTTTAGTCATTAGAGTTTAATAGAAGTTAGAAGGCTGCGTTTCACCTCCCATGGACAGCAGTCCCATTGGTCCCTTGTTTAGCAAGATGAAGTCAATAGATGGCAAGTGATTTGTGTTATCTTGCCAGGCACATAAACATAAGAGTATTTGTACATCCCTGTGATCTCATTCCTTCCTCTTCTAACCCCTGTGAAATAGTCTGTGTCTTGCAGGACAAAAGGGAATAGAAAGAAGAGGGGACAAAATGAGGCAGAGGGAATTTAGGAAAGAGTATGATGCATACAGGCATAGAGGGCATGGGTGTAAAGTTTAAAAGTGATTAAAATAATTCATCCTATGCATTAATTCTGTTCCTCTTGGAAATTACCAACTGTTCTACCATGAAATTCAGTAATGACATCTGACTTGTACATATAATGATTCCTTAGTGATACAGTTAGTGTGACTATGACATTTTCTTACATATGACCACCTACACAGTGCTTCATTCTGCATCCATGCTGAATTTAAGCCTGTCTTCAACAGGCTAAAAAACAAGCAAAAGCTACTATATTGATCTTTCAGTTTGCATTAGTTGTGTATAAAAGCAGGTTGATTTTTAATTTTTTTAATTTTGTATTGGAATAACTTAAAAATGGGACTATGTATATGCAGATTTAATTTGAGGATATAATGAATGTTGATTGCTATGTTGAAACATAAATAAATCCCGATAATAATACTCCCTTAGATTTACAGATTATGACTTATGAATAACTGTGAATTAAATAGAAGATTTAGTCTGAATTGTATAGCTTTTCAGTAATAGTTACATAAAGTTCCTCTTTCTTACCCTATTTCTGCTGTCTATATTACGATCATTTACTGGTGTAAGAATGTCTTCTGTGGTCTCTCTCAGCAACTGATCATGCCATCAGTGTTAAGAAAATATGGTTTATATTTCAGGGTTCTGACAAATTATGTTGTCAATGATAAAATGATAATGCTCAGCAGTTGGAATTTAATTTGTTTTCTTGAACATATGTTCTTTTTATGCATATGCTGCATTAGACAAGAGGAAAAGACTGGAGGAGGTCTGGGGTCAAATTCATGCTGAGTTTGCTTACTTCCTACTGAGAGATTTTAAACTGCTTGGTATCATATGACAGGAGACAAATTAACCATGTTTAAACAAGGTCTTCTATGAAACAGAATAGGAAATACGTGGGAATACACTAGAAATGGCAGATGAAATCTGGACAGGTGGGAATGTGAAAGTCAGTTGAACAATTTAGCTCTGAGATTTCTCTTCAGTAGGCTCCTGTTGTACAAAAAGGCCTATGACAAATCAATACCAGAACACTTCCAGGTCACCACTGCAGGTCTCAATATAACAGAATTCTTCATACCCCTGATTTTTATGATATTACAGATCTGTATTTCCAGGATATTTTTCATTCACAATTCTCTTGAATTCCACCTCTTCATCTCTTCCCTTTCCCCATAATGGGAGGAAGTCAGCATCCTAGGATATAGGTGGTGGAGGGAACAGTTTAAAGGGAAATGTTAGTGTGTCACAGAAAAGGAAAAGGAAAGATAAATAGAAATCAGAGAGGAGAAAAAAAATTGAAAGCACAAAAAGAGAAGTATTTCAGCAAGTAATACAACTGCGAGATACACAGTTGATAACTGTTAATTGGTAGTGCTGACATATGCTATTCTTTTGCCTGTATCCACCCACTCACTGAGTCCTTGACTTCTTCACTCCCTTGTGCTCAGTTGTGCTCTTGTTTTCAAATACAATTTCATTTTAATATGCCATTTTATGAAGCATCTGAAAAATTCATAGATACCATTGAATCCTCAATGGAGTAATGTGGATACACATGCTGTAGATAAATGTTTGGAATTTATTTTTAGTAATACACATATTATTCATTCTGATGTTCTTACTCTGAAATTATGCTATTTTATTTCTTGTCTTTTACCTTATATGTGTCTTCCACCTATATATTCCAGAAGAGGTCGGAAAACCAGGGGAGATGGCCATCAACAGAGCGATTGTCATCTCAAGGAGATCTGGAACCCAGGACCAGGGCTCCTTCTTAGAAGGACCCTCCCTCCATTCACTGCCTAGAGAAGGAGACTCAGAAAACTGCCTTCTGTGCCTAAACTTACCCTAATAAACACTTATCATTCATATTTTACAGTAAGACCTAGGTCAGCTAATCCACTAAGGTGATTTAGTGCTACCTGATGCCTCTGGTATCAATACACATTCAGGAAATTTCAAAAACTGGTTAGGTGGTTGCAAATAAAGATCTAGATGTTTATTCAGACCTCTTAAGTTTATTAAATGACATTGGAAATCTCTTAACAATGGCTTTTGAGAAAAAATCATTAATTCTGCAGCTTGTAGGAGCAAAGCAGCCTGAAAATAACTTTTCTCACATGAGAAGTGTTTCAGAACATTTTCAAACCTCACTAAGGCTTCAGTTCCAAAAATGGAAAGGGACTGGTTTATAAATTTTTGTAAATGCCTTTAGTAAAAGCAGAGGATGCAAGAGAAGGTTCCTACAGGCTTTTTCCCCCAATCTCAGCATTTTCTACATCCAAAGATTTTTCCTTAGTAAGCTGATATATATAAGATCTAATACTAAGACAGGTAAAAAAGAATGTGGTTTTCTTTTGGGTTTTTTGCATGTAATCCTACAAACTACACAATGTTCAAAAAGTAATATTCTAGCTTTCCAGTGCATTCTGTCTTAATTAAAAAAAAAAAAAAAAAAAATATTTTCTTCCTCCACCTTTGATATTGCTTTTTTCCTAGTCTTCATTTGTGACAATATTCTCCCACAGCATATAGTGGATAACTGCAAAGGACAGTCCTGGCTTTGTGAAGCTGTGTGCTTTTGTCTTCCCGTATAATCAAGGATAGCAAGTCGTCAAGCAAATGACATAGAGCACCAAAATTAGGCTTGTTCTTTGATCTGGCCTCTGGAGAAATGAAGCTCTTGCCATCGGCCACAAAGGAAGACTAAGACTTATCTTCCATATGTAAAGTTACATACATATTAAATTGCAAACATATATGTTAACACGCTCTTTCACGTTTAGTTAAATAGTAAGAAGAGCAGATTGTAAGCTTATGATTGTGAGGACAGCTCTAGGTCATGATTGATAGTATCAGTTGGAGAAACCACCATGTTTACATCCACCCTACTGCAAGGGGTACTTTCAGTTATGGAAATAATTAAAGTGTCCCTCTTACCAGAGTCCTCACTCTTTCTAAATTGGTACCTTATCATGTGAGTCAGCAAACAACTATTTTTATGGCATAGTGACAAACAGGAATATCTTTTGATTGCAGTAATAACTCCACTTGGAACTGAACTTCATTTCTACTTGCCGTCTCTTCTTAAATTTCCACTTAGTCTAGAGGAGATTTTCCTTTAGAACTGGATTGATTTCTGTTAGACTATATGCCAGATAGTAATACTTGAGCTTTGGCATCTGCGTTCCTCAGCTGTTCCCTTGAAGTACAGTGCTTATAACTCAGTAACTCTACATTTCCTGTTAGTATTTTTACAAAAGTGAACATAAGTGTTCTGGTTGTGTTTTGGAGGATGTTCCTAAGATTTTTAGTCATATATTGCCATGCGGACTGGCAATGGTCAGTGTAGCCTTTTTTCGGATCATCATCTGAGACAGAAGTTATAAGCCCTTTATTGTCCATTGAAATAATCTTTCTTTTAGTCCATATTCCTCTTGATGACTGCAATCACTTTGGAGATGGGTTGTCTCATGCAATACCATAAGCTTAATTTTATGGTATTTAACTTAGCGAGACATCTTTCTAGATCGGTCCTTGCACTTTAACCAATACATGTACAAAATAAATGCACAAATGTATATGTATAAATTATCCCCCTTGTGGTAAGTCTGGAGGAAAAGTAAATCCTCTATTCTATTCACCTGCAGTAAAAACATTTGATATTGTACTTTTCCTTTATATTTCAAGATAAATATATTTTTCTTCAGCTGCTACTGTTTGTATCTTTTTACAGAAACATATTCCTCTGCTTGTTAAAAAACTATCATCCAGTTTCCAATCTAAGTGTATTCTTAGCTAGCATATACCACTGTTTTTATGGGAAGATGAAGGCTGACTCAGGGTTTGGTTTTTTTCTGCCTGGCATTTACCTGTATCATGTCTTATCACATGTCCTGCACAAATTGCCAATCTTTCTATTTACATACATGGACACTGTGTTAATATCCATAGGATCATAGAATCATAGAATTGTTTAGGTTAGAAAAGACCTTTAAGATCATCCGGTGCAACCATTAACCTAACACTGCTAAGTCCACCACTAAACCACTAAGCACCACATCTACACATGACCTTACAAATACCTCCAGGGATGGTGACTTGAACACTTCCCTGGGCAGCCTATTCCAGTGCTTGACAACCCTTTTTTGAAGAATTTTTTCCTAATATTCAACCAAAGCCTCCCCTGGCACAACTTGAGGCCATTTTCTCTTGTCCTGTCACTTGTTATTTGGGAGAAGGGACTGACCCCCACCTCGTTACAAACTCTTTCCAGATAGTTGTATAGAGAGATACACAAGAACTTTGGTCATTTCTCCTTAACCCCACCCAAATTACTAGTCTTAGTGGAGTCCTAATGTACCTCTTGCTATCAACATTTCTTTAGAAATTCACAAATAGCAAAACTTTCAAGGTTTCTCAGAAACTGTAAGAGACTACCTTTAGAAGATGCTTTTGCAGCTCTGTTGATCCACTTCAGCAAGGCAGTACAAGAAACAGGTTGTGAGATAGAAAAAATTAAAAATAAACAGGATGGGATACATTGTAACTGTAATGCAATATAAAGGGAGAAAGACAGAACAGCATAGCATAGAGTGTGAGATCATATCATATAACCAAGTGACTAGTAGGTGAGGAAGATTCATGCCTGCTGCTCTGCACCATTGCCCGTAAACCTTGCTCAACAGCATGATGCAACAAATTAGATGGCACACTTGTCTTTGTTTTTTTGCCAGCTAGAGTTATTAAATTATACATTTTATAACATGAATTATTATCCTATTTGCAAATATTGTAACTTCTTATTGTCTTATAAGACATATTTATTATTCCAGTGTGAAGGTTAATGCTGAAGTAGCTTCTTTGTTTCCTTGGTGACTGCACCTGCTGTCTGATCATACCACAAGCTACGGACTTGCAAGCAGGATGAGCAACTTGACTGTAATATTTTAATCTCTTTATTTTAAGTGGTCTGCTGCTGAAGAGGAGACAGAGATTCTGGTAAATCTGCATTATAGTGACAAACTTTTCTAATTGACCATGCGTCGATTTGGAAACTTGTTAAGGATACATGTTAGCAATTTTCATTTAAAAGGTAGTGAATAGGACACCCTATTTGTTAAGAATATCAATAATCACAATGTCTGTTCTTTGGGTATTTTCAAGGACAGAATTACCAATCAAATCATATTAGTGTTTTTCATCTTGTTTAAGTCTGTCTCATTATCAAGTAGATAAAGAAACACACATTGTGATAGCAATGTAATATGTTATAGTTTCACAACCCAATTAAGATGCAATGATTACATGGAAATGAATACATAAAGTATTCAGATTATATCATCCCAATGTTGTTTACATTTGATTTTTAATCTCTTTTGTTCATTGTATACTATTAACATCTTTGACATAGTAGGATGACTTATGTTTTTTTCCTAGTAGAATGCTGTATTGGCAAAACAATGGATTTTTTGTCTCACCTGCTCCTACTATTTACTCAGTTGTGGAGGAGTGCAAATGAGTCATATAAACAAAAATCATGTAAAATTGCCTCTGTGTTACTAGACTCACCCAGTGTCTATGAACCACAAAGAAAATTAAAACTCCCACCTGGTGCCAAGTCAGAAATGTTGATTGTTGTTGAAAAATGTTTTGTGCTGTTCTTTTGGTGGGATCAGAAGCATCTGTCCCTGCAGTTTCCAAAACTGGAACACATACTGGAAAATCATGAGGTTGTATTGAAGTTATCAAACTAATGTTGAATTTGATGCAATCTCGGTGCTACAGGAGAGCTAGTTATTTGAGGAAATATGTAATAGTCTAAACCAAGAACATATGAGTAGTATAAATTGTTATTTGGTTTAGTGATACCACCTTTGCTGCACTAGTATCTCCACTTTTATAGTATCTAGAGTTGCATTGGAAAATGTTATCTTTTTATAGTGTGATATGAAACTTTTAATGCCTAATATATTCTGTGAAACACTGTAGTATGTTTTACTACTTTGAACTTTTCAGCACTCAGTATTTTGATTGGCTGGGCATTTTGCTTCTTCCCCACAGGTTTCTGATACGGTAAACAGGGGAAAAATTAGAGTAGCCAGTCAGCCAAATTATGGAATATTGAAAAGGTCAAAGCCATACAGAACTGTACTTAACTTATAGAATATATGAAGTGATAAAATTCTGATAGCTCTTTCTTGTGCCATGGATTGCAGCAAGAGAGAAAAATGCTGCAGTTTGAATCTATATCTATGATAGTAATTATAATGAGAATGGAAAACGGTACAAACATAGCCTACTGTCATTCTGACAGTCTTTTAAAGTTGAATATAAAGGCCTTTTAAAAAAGTGTTCTGTGTGTAGAGCTAGAAATATATTTGTAAGTTTATTGAAATTGAGGTCTCATACAGGCCAAAACTAACTTTCTAATCAAAGAGAAGCTGACCATAAAAGCAAAACAACAGGAAAAAAAAAAAAGCAGAAAAGTGGTTTCTCTCATTTTATAAAGCTTTGCATGAATGTAATAGATACAAAGATGTGATCACAATTATTGTTCAGAAACAATGTCTGTTCTGATATTTTGGTATAGTACCTTTATATTACCTTCTGGAGGAAAACAAAGGTCCAAAATACTACACGATTACGTTTGCAATATTTGCAGGTATTATTTTCCAAAGTAGTGGCAAGGGAAATGAGTGGTGGAAACTATTTAAGAATTAAATTTAAAATTCTAATTTCATTGTTCTTTACTTAGAAGAAAGAATGGGATTGTTTTCCTATTTGAAAACTAACTAGTCCTTTTTAAAATCCACCTACACTATTTTTTTCCTTCTAGTTTTCTTTGTAAGTGTGAATAGTATGACTCTCTAATGTCTCTGTGTGAGCCTGAACTGCAATAGAAACATCAGGATAGAGACTTAAACTCTGCCAATCATGTTAGTATTTTAAAACTACTTTTTAATCTTTTAGAAACTTGCAAAATCAAGTGACAGTGTAGCCAGCTCAAGGACAACATTTCACCAGAACCCAAGACAGTTAGATCCTAATTGTTTCCCTGCTTATTAATTACAAAATCCCAAGCACATGGCTTTTAATTCCACATTCTGTCTTAAGACAGTTCAAGTCAGGTGGGAAAAGTAGAAAGAGGTTGGAAAAGTTAGGAGAGGTGTTAAGGGGATTTCTAGCCATATCAGGTAGTCTTTTATACCAGTTCTGCATTGGCCTGAGATTTACTTTTTGTAAGGTAGAAAAAGTTCATGTTTCACCATCTTTGTAGTGATTTCTTTTGTTACAGTGGAAATGCTTCCCGACTAAAGAGATTAATTATATATTTGTGTATATATATTTATATATATATTTATGCTATAGTATTACTTGTTGAAATTTATTGAAAAGAAGTAACTGACATTTCCTGTTTCAGATCATGCTAACTAAAGTACAGAGGGGTTTTCAACATTTGCTTCTCTATCAGGTGTTTATATCAAGCAGTGATGGCTGGCTAAATCTGTGAGTTGTGTGTGTTAGGGACAAAATCTTTTGTTCATTAGAAGTTTATACACCTGGTAGAGCCGTGGATTGGAAAAGGACATCTCAGTAGGCATCGTATTTGTGATGTCCTTTCATGTGGCCTGACTTTTTATTAGAAGTACATAGTGGCATTATTTCAGATCAGGAAATAGGTATATATAGGAACATTTGTCTAGTGTCTGCTAAATTGATAATTGATGTCTCTTAAGTAAGGTGTACATGACTTTTCCTATTCCCTCTTAAAATCCATATTGATACTAGGAGAATAAAACTTTGGCAAAATGGGAACATTCTCTGCATTCAGGGGTTTGTGAAAACATACTACCTCCTACTGACTGTTCAAACATTACCTGTTGTGTAATTTAAGTACTCCCCTTCTAGCATTACCTTACTAAAGGAATTTCAGTAACAAAAATCTCTGTCCATTCCCTGCCATTCCTCTCCCTTGGAGCATTAACATGACAGTTGTTGCAAATGCATTGTTTATGCACCTCTAACAGAATGGGGTCTCTTGTCAGGTGGCTGAGGGGCAGTACTCTAAAATCTGATGCATATACATATGATTCCAAAAGCATTAAAGAATTCACAGTCTTACATGCAGAGTTGGAGACTATAGTTTGCAAGAACTTTAAGAGGTCCTTGTCCACCCACCTTCCCAAAACCAAGTCAGTCATGCCATGCCATGCCTAAAAGGTAGTCATCAGGTCTGTTCTCTAAAAAATTCCAGTTTCACCTCTTCTTCAGTGTTCAACAAGCTTCCCGGAACAGATGAACTGAATCTTTTTCACTATGATTCATTTGCATTGTTCCTCTGTTGGCTGCAGTCATGGAGAACACTCTCTTCTTGACTCCCTGCAGTTCTTTTATCCATATTTGAAAGCTCTTACCTTTCTTTTCTTCAGTCTTCTCTTGTCTAGACAAAAACAAAACCAAGCAAAACCCAAATAAACAAATAATCATTTGTTGCTTCCTACACTACCGCAGTCTGCTCTCGTGGACTGCATTACATAAAACATAATATAGTCCATTTGAATCAGTCTTATCCAGGCTAAGTAGACTGGAAAAACTACTTTGCATGGTCTGCACATGGCATTTCTATTCACATAAACTTATGCCATGTTAACGTTTTTGGCTGCATATCAGATACTGTAGAATTGGTCTTCACATAGAACACCTGCAACTCCATGACTAAAATCATGAGGCACTGTGGATTCTGAATTTTTCTGAATATCGGTTCATTTTATTTAAATTTTCAAATGAGATAAAAAAATTCACACCAGAGACAATCATGAGGAACTCTGCTGACTGCTAATAAAGATGGATGATTAGGCAGCATGAAGGCAAATGAAATTCAACATGCCTGATACAAGGTTATGGAAGTAGGCTGAATCATGCATGCAGCAGAGTTCTGAATTGCTTGTTGATATCTAACATTGCTCTGAATGTGCAGCAATGTGCATTTTAAACCTAGCTATAGCTGTGTTAGAAAAAAAATATGTAGGTAAACTTGCTTGCTAATTGGTGGTCCTCTAGCTTTGTTAGTTTCTTCTTTTTTCAATCCCTTAAAACATTAAAGTCATCCGGGTTTTTTAAAAGACCTCCGCTGGTTTGAACTCTCTGTAATTCTCCTTACAGCAGAAGGCACAAATTTTCAGTGGTGAAAAAATCCTGTGTGTCAGAGTTAAAAAGGCAGAAGACACAGCCTAACAAGGTGAGAAATAAAAGCATTCAGACAAAAAAACCCTAGAAATTCAGAAAACACAATCTTAAAATTGGTAAAATAAGATGCAGTTCCAAATTATATTTATGAAGGTATTTGAAAGAAAAATTAATATAAGTCATGAGATACATCTTGGAGCTAATTTCTATCTGGGGGCAATAATGTCCTCTAATCCAACCACAACAAAGGTTCTCTTTCAATACCTCTTAGTTCATACAGACCTACATTTTTAGTGCTAAAATGAAATGAGCTATTTAGTAATATGCCTCAATGTTGCTGTTTGTAGCAGAATGTCACGGTTTAGGGTCAGGGCAACCCCTTAGACCTATAACAGACGCTCTCTGTTAACCCCCCTCCCTCCCCAAAGGGGAAGA
>WUAM01000004.1:3936530-3951014 GCA_024336885.1 Actenoides hombroni
GTGGCCTTGGTCTGCACACCAATCCTTGGTAGTAACTCTAAACATGGGGTGTTATCACTGCTAGAAGCAGACACTGCTTGTGAAAACAGGCTGCTAACTTCAGAAAATGCAGTTAGTTAGAAGAACTGAGCTGAAAAGTAAAATTGCTGAACAGAAGTAGTTCTGTTCTCACTCAAACCAGGACACAGACAGTGTCAATGGACCTTTAAAATAATGCCTTGAGGTCTGATGGCTTAACAGTAGATTTTTGCAAGGTTAGACATATAGTCTCAGCAAATTTATGCTACACTCTTCATGTGTCAGTCACCTTGTTCTGTAAATATAATGAGATATTTTTCTGTAAAATTAGTCATAATTATTTGTGTAATCTGTTTACTGCATATTATTCTAGAGAACATAATAGATGGTTTCATTTTTTTTTGCAATGACAAAAATATTAAATAAAATATAAGGAGTGTCAAAATTCCCAGGAGAATAAACTAGGAAAAAACAATCTTTGAATGTTAATGGCCTACCTCTTAAGATTTTTGTAATTTCCAAAAATCAGCCTTTTTTTCCCTTTCATTTTAGTGGTCACTGTATGTTCAACTTTGTTCATGTGATACGAAGGGCTTGTTTAAAACACTGATGATTTGAAGAGATCTTCACTATATAAACAACATATTAATCCTGCCTGAATATGCAGTAGCACAAGGGACATATTCTTTCAGATCACATTTTCTAAGATACTCTTTACTGTATTGAATGCTTACAATTTGAATTGTTTAGCCTGCCTTTCTAAACTTAGTTAGATTAACCCTAAAAGAATTCCCTGGAAGGATATTAGAATAGCTGCAAAAAAATTATTATAAAGTCATTACTGATATATACTGCAAAAATACTGTGCAATAAATATAATTAATTTCAATGTTGTTACATATTTGGTTGTAATTTTCCCTTAATGTTTCACTGAATTTTTACCTATCTGTGCAATTATGAATTTAATATTCTGTTAATTTGCATACAGTTACGTAGAAGGGACTAGACTCTTCTGAGATGGATAAAATGTTGTGTCCACTGTCACTAGAAAATTAAAGAACTTTACTGCATTATGGTGATTTGAACTTAGAAATTATTTTCCTTGTTCTGAATATACAGGTAAAACTGATTAGCAATGTTCCATATCAAAAGTTAATCCCAATGATGAAAACCAGTGGAGTGTGAAAATCTCTCCAGCAATAA
The DNA here is from genome assembly GCA_024336885.1 of Actenoides hombroni. NCBI lineage: Eukaryota > Metazoa > Chordata > Aves > Coraciiformes > Alcedinidae > Actenoides > Actenoides hombroni. The sequence continues at coordinate 3,937,752 of WUAM01000004.1, forward strand.
GAAAGCAGTGGTTTGTGGTTTTGGAAAGAAGCGAGGAGTTTGTGTCCCCAGGAATAGTGGTGGAACTTCTTGAGTCATAACAGATGTGAATGCTTCAAATGAGATAAGTTAGCTGATGATAAAGCGAATAATCCTGAATGGTACAGAATGATCCAGAGGGATTTAGATGACTGAAGTGTCTTGGCCAGTGTATGAGAAATGCAATTAAATTTAGTGTGTGTAAGGCTGAAGCTTATAAACAAAAAGATGGAAAATACTGTGAAAACAAAATACTCTGAACTTCTTCCTTCAAAGAGCATTCTGTACCTCTTCAAAGAGGATAGAGAGCACTGAGGCCTGATGCAGCCACAGCTCCTGTCCTACTGCAAATGCTTGCCCTCTCTTTCTGAACATCTCCCTGAGCACCCTCTCATGCTAAGACACTGTATACTGTCACTGAGTCTTTTATAATGAATAATTTCAGGGAGACTCTGCAATGCAACTAGGAGTTGTGTGGCTGCCATTGCAAAGCAAGTGGGCATGTGAAGGACCTTCCAGATGATAGTCTCTGTCTCTGAATTTAGGATTGCCTTTTACTAAATACAGTCTGGCCCTCCCTGTTCAGTTTATCATAGATTCATGGAATGATTTGGGTTGAAGGGACCTTGAAGATCTTCCAGTTCCAACCTTCTTGCTATGGGCAGGGAAACCTTCCACTAGGCCAGGTTTTCAAAGCCCTATCCAACCCAAATCTGAACACTTCCGGGGAGGGGAAATCCACAGTTTCTCCAGGAAACCTGTTTCAATGTCTCACCACCTTCACAGTAAAGAATTTATTCGTAGTATCTAATCTAAATCTACCCTCTTTCACTTTAAAACGGTTACCCCTCATCCCATCACTAAAGTCCCTGATAAAGAGACCATCTCCATCTTTCCTTTAGTCCCTCTTAATGTCATCTTGAAGTTCTGTGACTAAGAGGAAAGAGGACTTAAACCTCACACGTTAAAACTTCTGGAAGAATTTATTTCCTCATTTCTTGGAAATGAAACTATTGTCTCGGAAAAGAATGTAGATAAAGACATGTCAGCAACAGACATAAAGTCCTTCGGCAGTGTGGAAATTTTAGAGAGGCTGAGTCTATTCTTACAGAACTGTTTTGCCATTAAGAGAAGGTAATGTACAGGAACAAATGAAACTTCTGGTCCTGCTGGGCCCTTTCACTGTGCTGTAGATGTGTTTGGAGTGACCAAACAATAATGTCTGTAAAAAAGTGGGAGGAGACCGGTTGTTTACTGTAACAAATGAGCCTGAGCTGCAAAAGTTATGCTGACATCTGCATTTCTATTTCAGTTTACTCAGAATTTTAAGGAACTTTTTTCAGTCAGATAACATTGGCATTAAAAATCAGGGTATCACTTTGTCTCTTAGGCGCTGTGTCCTATGTGACACATTGAAAAATGCTATAAACTGAAGTTCTCTGTTGATATGCACACAGATTAGGTACAACATTGGCCAGGACACCTCTGTTCTGATTTGGAAAAGAGGCCTGTCTGTTTCCCACTATTTTGAAATCCTTGGCCTTCACCAACACTGACAGAGGGAGATCAAGTGTGAGGCACCTTGCAGGTAGCTGTTTCACGAGGCACATTCTCATTTTATTTGAACTGAGAGGTAGTCCATGTCTTACAGATTTTAATGAGATTAATTTGTTCCCAGCAAAGAGTGTATTCAGTAACTTTATGTGGAGTTGAAGAGTATTATGTCTCATTACTTACCTATTCAGCCAGCAAGTCTTTGTCAAAGAAGATATCCTATTAGCATGCAGGTCCTGAGGTCTGTTATAATTCTAATTCAGCTTTTTTTTTTTTTTTTTTTTAACATTTATTGGTTTCTTTATTTAAAGATGTGAATACAGGTAAATATGTATAGCTTTTTGTGTCTGCTATTTTTACTGTACTCATACTGGTAAACCATGGGATGCAAGCACTAACCACCAGCTTCCTTACTTGGCCTTAATAAACTGACTGATTTAGTGTGTCCTGGAGAAATCTAATAAAAGTCAAGGGATTTTTGTCCTTAAAGAGCATTTCATGGAAAGTGACCTAATTTTAAAGAATGACATTATGTTTGTAGGAAGATCACTCCAAGAGAAATAAATTTTATTCTTTTTTTCTGTTTCAAATGAATCAACAGAGGGAGGCTGGTTAAAGAATTAACAGCTGAGAGTTTCAATTTGGATAGCTTCACATGTTGACTTATATGTGGAGGCTCAGTACTGTGAACACAGAGACAAGCAATATGAACAATTCTTTGTGAAACCAAAGTGTTAAGAACAGCAAAAAGTTCTATCTTAATTAGGGGCTGGAGGAGTTACACCGTGGGGGAAAAAGGTAGCGAGCAAAAAGAGCATAATCACTTGAGCAAGCTGGCATCGTCTCTCCTTTCCTTGAAAACTCCTATATTTCTTTTGTCAGTTTATAGGCTCAAAACTGTGCCTAGGAATTATTCCTTCCATTTTTCTTCCTCAATCTTCCACAAAATGGCCAGCTCACGTATTTAAGAGAGAAGGACAGCAACATTTTATAAATTGACAGCTATGACAGTAAACTAACTGACGTCAAATGATACATGAAAATCTCAAAATTTTCCTTGCATAATTTAGGTCTTCTGAAATACAAATGTCTGGCAGATTTTAAACTGGAATACTGATGCATATATGCAGCTAATGTTTCTACTCTCAACATTTTCATTTCACCAATAGCAACAGCATCAATATTGTTGATGCTAAAGCTATTTAGGAGGTACTTTAATGCACCTATGCATAATACTGAAAAGTTCACTGAATTTTGATACAGTAAATTTATTTTTAACTCAAAAATCAGAGATACGATTACACCTTTCTCAAATTTGTTTGCTGTCTCAGTATAAGAGAGATTTCTTTGTTACTGTCTGGAATTTTCACAGGTATTTTACAGTGCTTGGGCATGAATCAAAGGAACACTGAGGATCCTAACAGTACATTCAAGTCAACTCTTATTTAGGAGCCTAACTAGGAGTTAGACATCTTAAAGCTTCACTGGATCTATGTGATGCCTCTCCTTGGATGATAATGCCTGTCTACTCTGTTTATTCCCATTAAGAATTCCACATCTATTTTAGGTAAAAATGAAGCCTAGTTCTTGTGATCATGAATCTGACAATGTCACAGTATCGATTGGTTGCAGCAGCTCATTTTGTGTCCTTTCCTTGATCCAGCCATGGACTTGCTCAAGCTCTGCTGCAAATCTTATCCTGTAGAGGCACGTCCATTATTTTTCACCTGAGAGAGAAATGTAAGCATATTTATTACAGGGTGTCGTCTCAGGAAAATGATCAGTAATTGAGATGTAACTATTAGGTAGAAACAAGTTTTTAAAATGCTTCTTAAAAATATTCTCATTATTTTATTCTACCAAGTTAACATATAGATCTGTAAGTCAGATCATTTGACAGACAAATGTTATCTTTCGGAAGCAACAAGGTTTAGGAAAGGATTTGAACCTGAAAAATCAAACTAGGGTCTAATCCTACTGCAGTGATCTATATAAATGATTGGAAGTGGTAATAGAAAATCCTTTCTAGATTGTGCTGATACTGGGTACAATGTGTTTGCAAGCTACGTTGCAAAGACTGCCTGCCTGCCAATTATAATGGTAGATAGTATAATAGGTTTTCACATTCTGCTTGTTCTGTATGGATGCATATATTCAATATACCAGATTTTCTAGACTAGAATAGAATCAGTGACTGAAAAATTTTTATTTTAAAAATAATTTATCTTTTTGACCGGTTTACTTACCAAATAGATTGATATTAATATAAGGCATCCTCAGAATGACAACACATTTACAAAAATCTCAGCTTCAGTTTCAATGTAGCCTCAGTGTACTGAGTTGCAATATTTGTCACTTTTTTTCATCATTTCAGTCTTATCTTTGACAAAATTATGTATTTCTGAAGTTTTGCAAGTGAAACCTAATCAGTTATCTCAGTGCATGACAAAGAAGCTATTGAAATAAAATATGCTAAGGATGATTTTTTTTTTACCCACTGAGATCTTTGAAATGCTTGGATATGAACTGCAACATAACAATAATACCACCTTCCTGCGTGGTATTTTGCATTATTGTGGAGTGCTCTGTAAATCCCAAAATTTCTGACAAGGAAAACTAGTACTTTTCTTCACATTTTGCCAATTTGGGAAGCTGATGTGCAGAGGAATCAAGAAATGTGTTCATGGCCAGGGCAGCAGCAGAAGCAACAGGGGCCAAGCTCCTGAGAGAGAGTTCAGTAGCTTGCTTGTTAGTACTTATCTGCTCTGAGTGGATTGAAAAGCACTGCTGACCTAGCATTGGGCTGTTGAAAGTTTCGTTATGACTGTAACTAGACAAAAAGGTGTTGTAAGCTTTATCACCCATTCTACTAATACAGACTTTGTCATACTGATTTTTGCTATTTACTAGCAAGATTTTTGTTCAGGTCCCATTCATCTGAACACATGAAACATCATATAATAATATTGTCTCTGCTTCTGAATAGCTTTTTTTCCCATGTGATTGTTGTAGCACAAGTAATTTCAGTGGAATTCCTTCCTATATAGGAAATACCTTTCCTTTGTTTATTCAGGACTTAGCAGGTGTACTGGGTTTGGCTAGGATGGAGTTAATTTTCTCGCCAAGCTATTTATCTTCATGCAATACCTTCATTTTTCTTTCTTTTCCTTCAGGGAGTGTCTGTGCTGAAAAGACATATTTCAGTTTTACAAGGTTATGATCTGAGATTGTTGATGTTCCTTGTGGCATAGGTTGGTCTAATAGTCCACAATGTGGTAATCTGATCTACACACACAGAGTACTGTTCTTAACAGTACTATGAAAACACAGAGGCCATCAGCCATAATAACCATGTCTTTGCATTCAGAATGTGCTTCTGCAGCATGCATGGGCATTTGTGGATATTTAGACCACAAGCTTCACTAAAAGACAAAAAAAATGCCTCACCAGAATGTGGTACCTACCTAAAAAGAAACATAAGCTTAATCCTGTAGTATTCTTTTCCTTTCTGTGTAAGTAGATTTTACTGACTGGACCAGATACAGGGACTATCCCAGCTAATAAAAGTAATTAGAGGATACTGATTTAAACTTACTTGTTCTGGGGCTTACCAGTAAATGTTCACCTTTAAAGTACAATGGACACTTATGGAGCATTTTAATAAAATTTGCCTACAGTGTAGACATCAGAAAGAATCTGATAATGCTTCAATGTGACCTGGTAGTATTTTGTATTTGTGTACTGGATTGCTGTTGGATGTACGTTCATGGAAAGCTGAGTGAACTGGAATGGAAAAAAGTTCACAGAACTTAATAATAAATACGGTTTTAGTTGTTGGGCATGGTTTTCACATCTATGAATGTTTGAACTTGCCTCCTGTTGGTCCTGCCATGAAGCATTCAGAGAAAGGTGGCCATTGGCAGCACTTATCTCCTGGATTCTACCCTCTTGTTCTGCTTCCTGGCCTGGTTCAAACACAAGACACTTTATTTGTATTGAGAAGAAAGTACCATATGCCACTATTTTCTAGTTTACTCTCTTTTAAGTTGCTTTTGTTGTTGTGTTAAGGAGAGTAGGGTGATAGAAAGGAGAGAACAGGAAAGGGTATAAATGAGCAGAACAACAGAAACATTCCCTTCTGTGAACACTAAGACAGTTAGAAGTGCATGATTATATGACACCCAGAAAGGAAAAACCTGACTTTATGGACATCCAGGTAAAATACTTTTATATATCAGAAAATCTATTATGAAGCTATTATTTTAATAGGTGCCAGAATACCATCTCTTACATCTCAGATTTTAGGAGAAGTCTTTCTGATATTTTTTGCTTGTCCATCATTGCAGTACTTTGTTTCCTTTTCCACTTTAAAAAGCACACCAGTCATTTTTTGTTTCACTGATGGCTGCTTTTTAGGCCCTTAATCTTTTTATTATCACCAGGGGAGAACTTCTCTGCCATATACTGTAACATTCATTAGGAATATTTGACTCCCAGAGATAGTTGAGTACTGTAAGACACATTTTCTGAGTTCTGTCCAGGGGATAGAAGATAGTAATGCTTTAAGTTTCTTTCTCAGAGTTGACACTGAGAGCACTCTGGCAAAACAATTAATCTTTGAGGTGATTACTACTACACATTGTACACCAACTGGGTCAAACAGATTTGACTACTAAATTTAAAAAACTTGTTAACATGAGAAGTCCAGAACAACATAAAGCACACTGACTTAGCTCATTCTCTATGTTAGTTATAACAACAAAGGGAATCTGTCATTTGTGCAAATGCATAACTAGTGTAATATAAAAAGCTGACCTTTTTCTAAATTATTCTGCATGCACATTTAGAATTTTCTTTAAAGAGCAAATTCTTCAGCTGTTATTGTTATTAAGGACTTGTCTGTGATTGACTTTTTAAGCATAATTTCTGTTTTAAAAGACTAACTTGGTTACACCACTATAAGCCAATTGGTTGGAGTTTATAGTAATTATGATGGAAGCAAAGATTTAAAAAAAAACAAAACAAAACATCAAACTACATGGTGTTCCTTTTATTAAAATATGAAACTGTAATATACAGTAACTAGCCAAAGTTGCCAGTTAATGTAATGGCCGTCATTCATTCTGATTTCCTGTTATAGCAGAGAGGAGTATTTTTAAGGAGTATAATTTATACCATCTGATATGTCTAAATTCTGCATACCTTGTTTTTATGGTGGACCCCATGAGTCAAGGTCAAAGGAAGAGAAAGTAGTTTTGCCCTAAGCTAATATTTTAAATCAGACATTTGACCAAATAAAACATTTTGTTTGGGCAGGAGGCAGCTCTGAGGCACCCTTCACTTGTCCTGGTTTAAACTTCTCACTTGGGATGCTAGAGCTGTAGGTCTTGAAACTCTTTTCTTGTAATAGCTACTAATACTTACCATCTTTAACAAGATATTCCAGAAACCAAAGAAATTTTAATATGGTTATCTGAAATCAGGGGCATTACAGATTTCTTTATATTTAACTCTTTCTTTACATCTTATTAAACTTTTTGTAAGTGAATTAAGTGTTTACTAACAAGGCTTATCTAGTATTAGTGGAGATGGGGGACTTATTTGTCCATGGTGTAAACACATTGCTGTTATCAATGTACTGCTATCAGGAACTACTGAAGCTCGTGAAGGGTCAAGAGCACAAGTCTTATGAGGAGTGGCTGAGAGAACAGGGGTTGTTTAGCCCAGAGAAAAGGAGGCTCAGGAGACACCTTATTGCTCTCTACAACTACCTGAAATGATGTTATAGCGAGGTTGGGGTCAGTCTCTTCTTCCAAGTAACATAAGAGAAAATGGCCTCAAGTTCTGCCAGGGGAGGGTTAGATTGGACATTAGGAAAATTTTCTTCACCAAAAGGGTTGTCATGTATTGGAACAGGCTGACCAAGGAAGTAGTTGAGTAACCCTCCCTGGAGGTATTTAAAAGACATGGGGATGTGGTGCTTAGTGACATGGTTTAGTGGTGAACTTGGCAGTGTTGGGTTAATGGTTGGACTCAATGATCTTAAATGTCTTTTCCAACCTAAACGATTCTATGATTCTTTCAAAAAACTCAAGTACTCTTCAAAATAGGGAAACTGGGACTCTCTATCTCTTCTCTTTCCTGAAGAAGCTAGTGTCACAGATTGTGAGCGTTATTCATTTGCCATTTCCCATGACTTTCAGGAGGACACTGCACATCAATAGAATTTGCCTCTAATTGCTCCAAATAGTCCACAACTGCATCCAGACCAAAATCTGATACAGAATAATCGTTTACTAATATTGCAGTGTACATGATTAACCTGAACAGTTCTGAATTCCCACTAGTAGAACGAATAAAAATCAAGCCCCTTTTTCTGGGCATTAAAATGTAAGTTTTTACCCCGTCTTTTGAGACTGATTTATATTAAGCTGTGGGGTGACATTTTAGTTAGGTCTGGAAATCTTTAACAGACCAATTAATTATTTTATTCTGAGCAGTTTAAGAAGGACACCAAGTGAATGAAGGAGAAATTCTAGGACTCTTATTTAATATTACCTTTCTAGAGAGCCCTGAGTACCTTACGTGAATATCAACATGAACTGTAATAATACTAAATATCTATTCCTGAATTTTGTTACTCATGAAGCCATCAAAAATTGTATTCCCAGAAAAATATCATCCTGTAGAAATCTTAATCAACAACTCCCCCTCCTCCCCACCCCCACCCCCCCCAGATTCATAGACAAGTAGATACATCAACTGAAAGAAAACCTTAGAACACTGTGGACTAGCTATTCTCTAGCTCAGAACAGCTCTAAATGACCTCCTGTAAAGCCATTATTTTATGTTAATAAATTACCAGAAGGACCATTTAGCAGTAATTTATTAAATTGAGATTAAATAAAGGATGAACTTAACTTACCATTATGAATTAAACCAGAGCTCAAGGCCATAGAGTCTTGACAAACAGGAGAAAGGATGATGGATGCAGGCAGATAGAATCTATTTTAAAATGGCTGTTTCTCTGGGTTTGAGTTGTGAGCAGTTTTCAACCTGAGAAAATTTTAGGAGAGCAGAATGATTTTTTTAATTAAGTACAATTTTCTTATTTTGGTAATTGAAAAATTGCCTACCATGTTTGCAAATTGATTGTGCAGTAGCAAAGAGCTTGAAAGAATCAAAACCCAAAAAGTTTGTTTTAATACTTTCTGTTACTTGTGTTCTGGTGAGTCAAAAGATGATATATTGATCAGGACAGAAAACTAATATGCAGGGTAATAGGTTCAAGGAAAACCACAAGTGTGTCTAACACTTGTGCTGCACCACAAGTGTCTTCTTTTCTATGCACATATATGTCAAAATTCCAATGCCATGCACTACTGACTAGAGAGAATCAGGGTTGTAAGTGCATTGAAAACAATTTTTGGCATGTGATGAGCCCAGGTTACATCAAGATTTTATGAGGGTTTTCCTTCACATTTAGTAATTGAGTTATGCAATAGTTATCTGCAGAGGACTTCAGACAGAAGAAGAGTCCTGTAGACATTTGACTCACACCTAGGAAAAGCGTCATATGTCAGAAACCTCACGGAGAGACAAAACACACAGAATCTCTGTAGCAGGGGTATCTTTTGCGGGACTAGGAAGGGGTAGCATGTTATTCTTGTTGATATTTATGTCCTTATGTAACTCACAAGTTTTTTTCTGTGTGTTAGTGATCAAATTTTTATCCCTGGGCTTATTTTCTTGTTAGTAAGGGCTAGAAATGCTGATCAGATTTATTCACTCTACTGGTTCAGGTATGTTTTAGAACTCGGTTCTTTGTGGTAAGTAGTCTTTACATAGTTCTTTCAACTACCCTCTTTTACAAATAAATAGAACAGATTTCTCAATATGCCTGTTATATGTGTCTCATCAATATATGGTCCTTCTTACATGAAGAAAAAATTCAACATGCTTTATATTACTCTTGCTTTCATTTCAATAATTTTTAATGTAGTCAATCCTTAACAAGTTTCAATAGGTTAGGGCAAGTGGGTATTTTAATTTTCTAAGCAGTCAGAAATGGAAAGGAGGAGAAAGCAGCTGTAGCAACCATTACAGAAAAAAAAAAACAGCACCGAAGATGACAGTGGCACAGGTTCTTGAAGTGAATACACCTTGTAGCACTGTTTAGCTAGTCTGTACAAGTGTTCTGCAAATGGAGTAAGATTACTGGCTATCACACTAGTCAATTTATCTTACTGACAGTGTTTATTCCCTTGACGGGTTTTTTTGGTTTTTTCTTGGGGTTTTGTTTTGTCGTTTTGTTTGTTTGTTTTTTAAATTAAATTGCAAGCCCTATAGGACATGGACTACCTTTTTATTCAGTGTTTGTATGACATGAATTATTTCATGCAGCTAGATATTATGCTGATGGTAGTAGTAATAATCTCAATAACACCATAAATAATTGTTAGCAATGATCAGTTGTGTTGGGGGGGGGGGGGGAATCTATTGAGCTGTTATTTTTTTTGGCTAGAGTAATTGACCAAATATGTTTGGTAGCACTAGTGTGTGTGTGGACCTTGGTTGGCAATTTTTGTCTGTAGATTTTAGAGTGCCTTATAAATGCTGATACCACCAATTTGCAATTAAGAACATTGAAATCCAAAGAAGCTAAAATTAAAGGTCATTCAGCAAGTCAGAGCTAGGGTGAGGAATAGGTCCCCCAGCATCGTGACTGTGAGATCTCACCCCATCTTCTATTTCTTTCTGTAATTACATGGAACCTAGCAGGTGCCTAATTATTCTAATTTTCTAGGGAACTCTGCAGGGCAATAGATATTTTGTTACCTAGGAATGGGAAACTTTTGTTCATTTTATCCATTTAACTACTTCTGTTCTTGACATGGATTCAGCACAAGTCTAAAAAAAGTTTCAACTTAGTGGATAAACTCACATGGCAGATAAGGTTCAAAATAGCAAGATACCCCATGATGTGCCTTAATATTCAATTACATAAATATTTGCGTTTCTAGTGATATAAGGTCTAATGTCATAAAACCTACATATAAGTGAACTGAAACTATGGAATATACCTGAATAATACATTCACTTTTCTCAAAGTATTCTAATTCAGTTTATGTTCATTCTAATGTGTGACACTAGCAAAACTGGGTTCAGAGATTCGTAAAGAAAGAAGGTATGTACAGAAGTGCAGATACTGACTAGTTCCCAGTCAACTTTACAATATCACATGTGAGACTATTACCATAAATTGTACTAGAAAGTCTCACCCATTCTTGATTGCCTATTTAGCAAAAGCAAAATATGACTTGTTCTATACTTCATGGCTAAAACAACACTGTGGGGGATTGGCCAGTCGGCACCAGTCAGCAACTAAGCATTCATCCAGCTAGTCACTCACTCCCCTCACCCTGAAAGGACAGGTGACAGAATAGGAAAAGCAAATGCAAGAAAACTCATGGGTTGAGATAAAGACAGTTCAGCAAAGCAAAATAAGGAATTTATTCACTACCTTCCATCAGCAGGCAGATTTTTAAACACTCCCTGGAAAGCAAGGTCTTGTCATACAAAACAGTTAACTTACAACCACAAATACCATTAATATCCCCACTTCTTCCTTCTTTCCCCTAAGCTTTTATTGCTGAGCATGGCAACATATGGTATGAATTATCCCTTTGGTCAATTTGGGTCAGGTGTCCAGGGTGTATCCCCTCCCCACTTCTTGCCCACCCCCAGCCTGCTCACTGAGTGCAGAGTGGGAAAAGAAGATGCAAGCACTGCGTAGCAAAAGCCAAAAGACTGGTGTGTTTTACTCACAAATCCAAAACACAGCACGATAAGGGATGCTCTGAAAAAAATTAACTCCATACCAGCCAGACACTTTAAAACAACATCTACATCCCAGTACAAACACTTTAAAATCCCAGTGCAAGCCCTGTAAAATAATATCTGTATTTGATAGCACTACAGTGGCAAAAGAGCCTCTTTCATCCAAATGAAAAGGTAGATTTATAAAATAGTGTTGTAGTCTCTCTTTTTATTAATATTACTTTTACAGATATGCATTACGAAAAATCATATCATACTGTGTTTTTCATGAAAAATAAAAAAGAAAAATTGTTTCTTAAATATCCTTCCATATTTCTGAAATCTGATGCATGCTTTTGTCTATTATGGAGAATTTATCGAAGAACCATATAATGCACAGTAGCTCTCATTTTTGTTTCAGGTGCTTCAAACTATGCTGAAAGAGTCCGTTGCAGAGATTTTCAATTAAATATGAAGTATTATGCCTTGTAAATAATGTGATATCTGCATCAAAGCTTGAAATGTAAATTATACCTTACCAGATGCACATTTAAGTGTCAGACAAGTGTTTTTTCATTTGTGTAGGCCTTTATTATCTCTTCATAAGCATTTTCTCATCCATCATTTTCCCTGAGGAGGTACTGGAAATATTGATTCCTAGTACCTGACTGTGCAGGTTTGGAATCTCTTATTCAAATCCTACTGAGGTGTCTGAACTTTGGTTGTTGGTATGTTGGCAAGAGCATTATCGAACCATCATGCACAGTTTGGCACAGTTGGAGGTGCACCTCAGGGTAAAAAATTCAGTGAACATGAAACCATTTTGCTTTAGAAGAGATGGCACTTTTAGGTCAGATGTGAAGTGTATCTGCACTGGTAGAATAACTTTGCATTGGTTCCACTTGAACTATTTGTAGCTGGTGTGTATATAGAGGACTCGAGGCTTCCATGCTGTCATTTCTTCACCCATCATGAGCACCACACTAGTAATGAAAGCTTAAGTAAACAATAAGGGGGAAAAAGCAAAGGCTTACTGATTTGATTTTATTTCAATGAGCTGCAAAACATATTAAATTTCTTAATGCGTGAAAATATTAGGATCTTTATTGCTCAATTAAATTATGCTTTTTGTATGCTAACTCTGCTTTTTAAAAAAAAAAAAAAAAGAGTACCAAAAGGCTAAAAGTGCAAGATAAAAAATAGGCTCAAAATACACAAATTTTGCAAGAGACATTTCCATGATAAAAATTTGCTTAACACTCGAGTAAATAAACAAAACAATTTGTTTTCTGAGGTTGAAAGATTAAAAGACTTAAGCAGGTCCCTCATCTAGAAGCTAATATTTGTTCCTGAAAACAATAAAAAAATGCCTGCATCAGCATTTCAAACAGTTTTAAAACTTCAGTATTTTTACTGATTCAAGGAGAAACCTATTTGCTGTTGGCACTTCTTTTATCATCTTACTCCTTACTCCTCCCACACCCATGTTTGGTGTTAGAAACTGAAGTGATTAGTTCTCAAGGGAGGGGTGGATTTAATTGTTTGGATTGACTTTTTGGCTCTCATTGTCATCTCTGTTCACTTGCTTTTCTTTTCAAATATTCATTGTTATTGTTTACTGCTGACAGACTAGTGGTAAAACTCTTCAGCACTAATTGATAAAATGGTGTTTGCAATAATAAATAGAAAACAACAGCAGCTATTAGTTACCTCACATTTCTAATCTCCAGTATTCTTACTGATATAAAAAAACTTCAATAATTCTGTAGGCCTTAATGTTTAGAAAAGGTTTTCAAGTTTTAACAAGTGTACCAGTCGTGGACCAGTTGAATGAATTAAACCACTGTAAATTCCTTTTTTAAAAAAAAAAAA
>WUAM01000004.1:3951723-3964461 GCA_024336885.1 Actenoides hombroni
TTTTTGTTTTTTTTTTTTTTTTTTTTTTTTTTTTTTTTTTTTTTTTTTTTTTTTTTTTTTTTTGGTGGGGGGGGGTCGGGAGGCGGTAAGCCAAGTCTATTTTCAAAATACTCTTAGATAGTAAGGAAAAACATCAACAAATGCTGTGATTTTCAGATGATGCATCTAAGCAGGCTGCTTCAAGCATATTTAAATTCATTCACTGTCTTTAAAAACACAGCAAGTTCCTTTAAGGCAGAGAAAGAATGTAATAGAGTTTCTCTGAGTGCTTATCTATATGCCTATCGACACTGCAGAGCATGCATATGCAAGTGCTGTTAGCCAGTGCTACTTAGGGTCGTTCTCCAAACTCTACCTCTGGATATTCTTCCATAGTTTTAAGAGGAGTAAGGCATACTGTTTCCTCTCTTTTTCTTCCAGTGTTCTGCTGAGTGGAAATGGTCCTTCTGTGCCTGTCTAAAGCAAAGTACCCTCAACTGTTCATTATGGTTGAAACCCTCTTTTAGCTTCCCTGAGGACCTACCTTATTCCTCATAGATCAGCACAATCATTAAAGAGGCCTATCTTTGACAGTACTACAAAGTTCTAAATATGCCTTTTTACCATGGACCATGACCCCATTTTATTCAGGTTGTCCTGTGAGTTTTTATTCTGATGAAAAGTCCTTTTCTATCACACTGTGGTTCTCATGCTCCTTTGCACCTCCTCTCAGTGTAGTAATGCTAAAATAGGGGTTCTCAACTATATTAGCAATAGCCTCAAAGCCCTGAGATCCTTCTTCTGGAAAAACCTACTAATTACATTTAAGAACTGCAGTACTTCATATAGTGGCATATAATACCTATTAGTCATTCCTCAAGCTTTTAAGTAGATTCGCTTCCTCTTTGATTATTCCCCTCAAATAAGCTTCTGGATAACACATGGTTTAAACCTCCACCATTATTCATCTTCTCAATTTTCCTGGCTGTTAGTGCAGGGCTTTTAGATCCAGCATGTTTAATTTGACACAATGCAATTTGGAGGTGGGGAGCTGGGCAGGGGAAGAATGTCTAGGTGAAAGTCCTGCATTCCAGGATAAGACATTAAACTTTTTGTAGTTCTCCCTTTCTGGAATCTGCTGCATCTGCTGAGAAGAACAACAAAAGTAGGACTTCACTTATTTGTTCCTTTGGATGGGGAGGAGCAGAATTTTTCTGTAGCTGTGATTCGGTTTTGAGCTGCACTTTGTAAGGTGCTCTTGGACTGTTATTCCATAAAGTCCATGCTCATTTACTGTCTTTTGAGGGGTTTCTACTGCAGGAATTTAGCAAGGGACTCCGATATTCTTCTTACAGTTGTAATTGCATCTGTTTTCCAAGATCCCTAAATTGTCTGTAAGTGGTCATCACAGCTGTGCTTCTTAGAAGACATTCCTAGTCTCAAATTCAAGGGATTCCAGAAGATATCTGAAATCTTTGATTCCACATTTTCAGTTGGAGGGCAAAAAAATATTCATTGCTTGCATGTTGAAGCACTCCATTCACATGGAGGGTTTTGAGTGTTCTAGGGAGAGTTAGCTATTTAAAACTAGCTAAAAAGAGTATATTTACCTATCAATATTCCATTTGTGTCGGATCCCAATATTCTGCTGTATCATCTTCCTTGATATTAATGCACCAAGAGTCTGCAAAACTCACAGACTGTTTTAGTTGCTGCTGCTCACTGGGAATGAATACATTAGTAATGCAGCCCTTTAGTGAGAGATACACCTTCTGAAGTCATATCAGATAGGCACAAAGTATTGTTCCCTTCTTCATTAAAATCCATGTTCCTTAAGCCAGTAACCTCTGATAAGCAGACTGACATATTTTTTAACCAAATGAGCCTATCATGTGAAACAACATTCAAAGTTCTAAGGTTTTTTCACATCGTCACCTTCTAAACCTTCTTCCTGTCTTCTTCAGTGGCCACTCTCAGGACTGTCAGACATGTAGCTATGTACACCAGGCTTTAAATATGATGTTTGTAAGCATCATGTCTTTTCATTAGACATCCCTTAATGAAAAAGCAGTGTCAGACCACTACTTGCTGGGTACAAACCACAGTAGTTATTGTAAGTAATATTCATCGTTCCACATGCTACTGAGAGATACTAAGTGTAATCTTTTTATATGCTACTGAGAGATACTAAGTGTAATCATTTTATATCTGGTAGGGGATTCCTCATCTTCCATGTAAGTTTTTTTGGCAAAGTTATCTTCAGTGAAATACTGTCAGTTGTGAGTTGTCAATCTTTTCATGTCAATTGGCTTACCTATTTTGTCAGAAGAGACTTGTAGATAAATGATTGTGCAAAGATACAACACAAAATGCAACTTTTATTCTGAGAAAATTGCCTACACAATTTATGTCCATTTCTTCCATTTATCGTGGGAGATGCAGGCTTCCTTGAAATCTCTGAGGTTATATCTTTCTTTTCAATTACTGGGTTGGTAAAATGCATGTTTCCATAATCCCTCCCCTCATGTCTGTATCCTAGAGATTACTAACAAGGGGCATTGTCAGGGGAGTCCATTAAATGTGTTGGGTGAGCAGTGAGATCTTCTGCAAACATATGGCTTGGTTTATCATAGTAGCTGTTCAGCATACAGGCTTTTCCCTCCAGTCCAATAATTGTGTTTATATTCATAGGTTGTCCACAGCTACTTTCCTTTTGCTGCTGGACTGAATCTTGCCACTGCCCTCTTTCAATTAGTATAATAACACTGGTAAGTTTTAGTTTTGCTGCACACTTAAAAAGCTCTTACAGCAGCAATGGTGTAAGTGCCACATTATAGTGAAAATGGAATATGGATTTATCATCTGGACTTGCATCTGAAGTGGGCTGAATTCTCAGGTCCTACATGAGAACATAACAATTTTGCATTGGACAACAGCACCGCAGGAGATGTCTCTAGAGAGAAGGATGTTGTCCTCCACAAAATGATACCAGGTACTGCTCAGCCTCAAGACCCTGTGCCTGAGCATAAAAAGAAAGTCACTCAACAAGCATATGTTTTAGCCTGTGTTTCACACTAAACTGAGTTCTTAGTGATTGGAAGAGTCTTGTCCAAAACAGAGCCTAGTATAGTTTAACAAAACTTCATGACTACATGCCTGTCATAATACCTTAATTTTTCTTACAGATGTGTCCCACTAAAACAAATTTCCTGTGGACTTCCAAAATATTCTTCATATATAAACAGAATGGAATAATTGGGCATGAGAGAATCATACTACTCTCTGTACAAAAATACAAATATGTATTTAAAGAAAAAGATGTATATATGTACTTATGCAAGAAATTATTGGCTCAGACATAGATAATAGCTCTTGTGCAATCTTACTTTGCTATACACCCCAAAATCATATGCCAACAGGTAGCCTTTAATAAAATATGGATTATTAATCAGAAAGTACAGTTGTCTTTAATACTGAACATCTGTCTCCTCCTGAACTCAGGGATGAGAGATCTGGATAGCTGTGATGGGAAAACTGCAATATCGGTAAAATGTATGGGTTCTTTATAAGATTTGAAATGAAGAACCTTGCAAGTGCTGGAGCTCATTCAATATTAATTCGTGTAGATTTTAGAATCTGTGGGGTTTTTTATTCAACAACTGAAAAAGTGATATTGTTAGGCCAACACTTGCTTCAAACCAATATCATCTAATTGGCACTAATAATCACATCTGTTTTTTCAGCATTGATGAGTATAAAGTGACCTCTGCATCATCTGCATATGTCTCTATGGCCATTCCAATGTTTTCCTTCATTATCATATGCAATTAGAATGCTCCATAAAGTCCTTTGACTTTTATGTCAACTTGTGTCTATGTTGTGGGTTGGGGTTTTTTTGGAATGTTTTTGAGAAGCAGACAAGGGGCTAAAGCTGTTAAAATGAAAGTTGTTCAAAGTCCAATGGTTTCTCTTACTTCACTAACTCCATTGCCAAAAATTTAAAAAGCTTAATTAGTAGTGCACTGACTTTGTAAGCTGGTTGGCTGGAAAACTATCCTAGAGTCACATTTTCTGTTTTTCTTTTTTTGTTGTTGTTGTTTTGGGTTTTTTTATCAGCGTTTTCATGAACATTATTGTTTATAATCAGTAGGGGTCCTTTAAGTTACTTTCATTTCTTCCTTAGTTCTCTGATGTTTGATTTATGCAGATATCTGTGGCATTATGATATTAGCTTTCAGAAACTAAATAGGTTGCACCATTTTCAGCTGTATTAGCAACATTCTATGTTAATTTCTTGACAGTAACAAAAAAGTGATGCAGTCTGATTCATGCAGCATCTATTCTTGCTACTTAGTTTTTACTTGTCATAAATTCCACCTATAGGGAATGTGTAATAACTTGCCCTTAGGATATTTAAACTAATCTTCATGGGACAAATATGTTCTCAACACTTCCCACTGACATGTAAGGTCCATCTCAGTCCTTGGATTTCGCACATATTTGTGCTATATATTTTCCTATCTTAGAAATTGCAACTCAGTCTTCTGATCCACTTCAGGTTTTAGCCACTGATACCATTCATTTTTTGCAAGGATTATGCTGGGTTTTGTGTTGATGGAAATTTTTTAGCAAAATATGGCATTAACCATGGTCAATGGCAATAATCATGACTGTAACATTAGTTGGTTAGTTAGGGGAAAGGATGGCTAACTTTTTTATTGCTCTGATAAGGATTTTGGAAAAGTCTTAGTTCCCAGGTATTTCTTTGAGAAATTACTAAATGCTATTGAAAATTCAACATTTTGTTTCATATTTGTAAAATGAACACAACAGTCTTTCTAATAATATTCCCCATTAAGTTATAATTTTGAAAAACTAGGTCATAATCTGTAATAATTTATAAACTATTGTCTTTTCAGCATATATTGCAAGGATGGAAAAAACTATGGTTATGGGATTGCAAGTAGATTTCCTTTTTTTCCCCCTTCATTGTACAGTTAACCTCCCAGTAACTGAGGCACTAGACAATTTAAGTGTCCCAAATGTTGGATATATGGCAAGATAAGCTTTAGACTGCAGCAAAAGTATCTGCATCCCTCTTCATAGAGTTAATAAATATCCAGCTAAACTTAAGAGTTCAGATCTGATGCCACACTTGACCAGGATATTAACCTGGTGGTTAGCTTTGACTGACATTCAGATTCTTACCCAAGTGCTCTCACCTCTCCACCTGTTAAACAGGAGGAGAAAATAGGATGAGAAAGCTCATGGGTTGACATAGAGAGATTGCTTACCAGTTACCATTGTGGGCAAAACAGACTCAACTTTGGGAAAAATATTTTAATTTATTGCCAATTTCACTAGGGTAGTGAAAAACAAAGACAAACATTAAAATACCTTTCTCCCCACTTTCTCATGCTCAGCTTCATTCCTTTGCTTTTGACTCCTCTACTTCCTCTCCCCCCCATCCCAGGCAGTAGTATGGAGTGGCAGGGTCAGGTGGTGGCTACGATTATAAGGATAGTCACTCACAAAGATTGTTCAAGACTGAGTCAGTCAGATCAGCTAAGAGATGCTGAGCAAATACCCAAGCTGCGGTTTTCTCTGAACAGAAAGAAGCAACTTTTGTCCTTTTCTGTTATTTTGCAGATTTTGCAGTTCACATATACTCTTTTTTCAAATGCCTCTATCAATTCAAAGATAGCTTTTCCTTTTTTTTTTTCTAATTATTTTTTTTTTTCCTTTGGAAGTGTGGTATGTGTTCTATATTGACACTCTGATTTTAGGCATTGCTGTAATCTGGAGACAGAAGCTTTCTTTTGACTCTCTTGTCCAGTGCTACAGGACAGGCCTAATACAGAGAGGATTTGGTTTTGTTTTTCACTACTCTTTCCTGTGTTATATGTAGAGCGCTGCTGGAGACAGGTAGTGGATTGCCTAGGTGATTCATCAGTTACCATGGGGCCAGTTTTTCATGCTGCAGTTAAAAACTCATTTCGTCATATATTGTATACAGTAGTTAACAGAGATACAAGCGCACAGCAGGGACCAAGCACAAAATGAATAATAAAACAGAAAGCAAAATAAAGATTGCAAACTCAAAACTGGAAAATGACCTAGAAGACACATCTGTAAAATCAATACAGCCGTGTCATACGATACTTAACTCAAAAGTGATTCAGTGTCTACATTAATCTAGTAACTAAACCAAATCCTCTTTTCATTATGTTGAACATGCTTTAAACTCAGCCCAAAGTAAAGTTTATGCAAGAGTGGTGCACAGCTAACACTAACCTGTTGAAGGTTAGGCAAAGACACTTTGCTCATCAACTAGAGACAATTCAAATTTGTTGCAATCAGGGAGCTTTATATCTGGGAGAGGAAAGGTGCCTGATCACAGGCTACACAACTGTGAAAACAGCCATTGGGTGGGTGGGTTTCCTCAGTTGGCTGCCCTGGGGTCGAGATCACAAGTGAAAGCTATTATTCCTGTCATTGAAAAACCACTTCTTTTGCCCTTAGTGTAGCATTATACCATTCTGTGCTGCCTGTGCTGAGAACTGCTTGCTCTGATATCTCTCCTTTATTGATGGAGTGTAATACAACCAGGGGGCAATCACCGTCTGGCCACTGGTCTTCCAGATCTGTACATTTGGAGCCTTTTTCTAATTCTGACTCCATAACATACAGAGTTGAGTTGGTTCCAAGAGGGTATTTTTTTAAAAACAACCTTATTTAAGGTTTAGCTCAGAGATAGTAGTTTGGAAAAAAAACCAATTAACTGTATTTGTTGGCTTAATGTAACTGTATTTGCCTTAGGCAATTTTGATTGAGAGAACTTATAAATTAGTGATACTTCCAGTTCGTATCTCCTTTAGGTAACCCTACATTGTTATTTTCAATTTATTTACTTCTGACATTGCCACTCCACTCTTTCTTATACATAATGCATGAGAATAATATTTAAAGTACACTTGTGTTTTGACACTAATAAACAGTACTTATAATACTTGTGTTTTCTAGGTGCTAAACCCACAGGAATGAATAATTGTTGGCAAGATGCACATATACAGTATAAAAATGTCTAAGTCAAGTGCTATATTGCTACTAGAAATCATATCTCTGAATTTCTATTGCCAATTTCAAAATGAACACTACTACTTAATCATATGCATCTACAGTTCTTTATTTAGTTAATATATGTAAAGGTTAGTACCTTGAAAGTGAGTGGTTTGAAATCTGAGTTTTTAAAAAGGTGCTGTTTGTTACTAAACTGGGGGGATCTGAATGTCTGTTTCCAGAGGAATGATTGTCTTTTAGTTGAGACCTCAAGCCAAGAAAAGCAGTCATTGACAACTAAGCCTGTCACTTCCAACTCCCTTACTGTCAAATGTGAAAACCAGATGTTTCTAGAGGACTTCCAGATATTAAAGTAATAGGAATAATTTATGAACTCAATTCTTAGAAATACTTGATCCCCTTCTAAAGAGTAAATTCTCTGAGCAAGCATGGTATGAAGGTGCTGGAGTTCTCTATATTTTATTTGACATAGCTAGGAAAATGGAAACGTGTTTTCTTCATAAACTGAGGGCAGAAAAACTCAAGACAAAGATTTGAAGAAAGCACAGCATGATTTAAGTTATGACTACTCAGTATAGTGGGCATTCAGATTTTTTTTCCACAAACAGAATTATTTCATTACTAATGATGTGGACTGCTAGGTTGTTTTTTTTGTCTTTGGGAAGTATTGCCTCACTTTCTCTATTATGTAAAGATCACTCATAAGATACTAATTTTTTCCTTCACTTCCCCCCCCTCCTTTTTTTCCATAAGAGGAATAAAACAAAGACATACTCTTCCTGCATGTTCTTGCCCTTGATAGTTTAATCAGGGAAAATGTATTTCAGCCATTTGACATTTATTTATGGTAATGAAATTGATTCAGATTATATAACCTCCCAATGCTCTTGGAAGTAATGTGCTTTCAGCTTTTATATATAGTAAATTTAAGTGGACGAATATAGGGAGTAATACAGCAAGATAAAAAGAATGTCATAGATCTAGCTTGCAAAATTATAAATATAAAATAGAAATGATCAACCAGCAAAACATGCCAGAGTTGCAAGTTTTTAAAACTCATTCTTACTTTTATTCAAAAACTACCATCCTAGAATCCCATTTTAAATCCTGTTCTTGGTCATGCCCTATTAACTCCTATGAGAGGTCTCATACTCCACCAGTTACTGTTTCTTTCAGATAAGATGCTTGTGTGAGATGACATGTCATATTTAGTAAAGACTGTTAATTCTGTGTGCAATCTAATCTAAACTCACAGAAAAAGATCATAAATAAACATTCATATTTAAAGAGTTTAGTGCACTGATTAAGTATCCGTATGCTTTGGAATTTTTCCTGTTTGTTGAATTTTACATGTGTATGTTAAATGTTATCAGAATTTTTCCAATACAAACCACTGCAGCCAAAAATTCAGAGATGC
This sequence comes from Actenoides hombroni, assembly GCA_024336885.1. Classification (NCBI taxonomy): domain Eukaryota; kingdom Metazoa; phylum Chordata; class Aves; order Coraciiformes; family Alcedinidae; genus Actenoides; species Actenoides hombroni. The sequence goes on from WUAM01000004.1 coordinate 3,960,200, forward strand.
ATTTCAGACTTTCAGAATCTGCAGTAGCTGTCAGGTACCACTGTGAATTGTGGCATTACTAATAACAGCCTGACAGGCGAGCATCAGGTTTGATGTCTGGCATTCAAATGCATAAATACTCAATGCAGTGTTGCATAGTTCTGCTCTGTTTTGAGCTTTGTCTTCCTGACCTGGTAACTTAAGCTCTTCTGCTTTATTTTCCTTCTGTCTAGGCATCAGCGGACTCTTCGGACAAAACTCTGTTTGTGAAACACCTGCCAAGAGCAGTGATAGCTGTAACTTTTATGAAATGCTTTCAGAAGCCCTTCAACATAGTATTTGCTTTTCTTTTTAAACTTTCTTATTTGGGCCTGATTGCTCATACAAAACTTAGATGTGACTGCCCAGCACACTCAGTGAGGGGGTTAGCATTCAGTTGTGTGGTGCAGTGTAGTCTCTAACATTTTTTAATGAAAAGAAATCCAATATTTTCCTTACTCATGCTTATTGCAGTGCTGTGCAATAGGCAGTGGAAACTGGAACCTGCCATGCTAACCCCTGCACAGGGGAATAGAAAACAGGTCCTCCACATTCTGACCAAAACAGACCCAAATTGAGGGAAGAAAGGAGGTGGGAGAACTCATAAGCAGACCAAACAGTGGATGGAAGAAAATAGCCTATTTGTTCCAGCATTTTAGAACTGGGTTTGAATTCACATGGTTTAAAAATGGAAATAAAAAAATAAAGGAGAAATCTGAAAGGAAAGGGGATGATGGGAAAAGAAGACAAAGATTGTATGAGCAGCAGTTATGATAGTGTTCAGGGAGACAAGAGATATAGCAGCACATACCTGCCAGTACATGGGAAATAATGCATACTTTAGTATTATGATAGGTACACAGAATTTAAGGCCAGAAACATGCCATTATAAGTATCTGACCTCCTTCCTAACACAAGCCATATGGAACCTCCTTCAGTAATGTCATCCTCCAAAGTGAAATAGCAATGTAAATAAAAATAAAAACTAGAAAGGACACCAGTGAATACATCAAGTTGAATTTTCATTCAATTAACCTTTTTTTTTTTGCTGTTATTTCTACATTTTTATTTTATTCACATCAAAAACATTTTTTAAAGAAATTCACAGAGTCATAGAATTGTTTTGGTTAGAAAAGACATTTAAGATCATCGAGTCCAATCATTAACCCAGCACTACCAAGTCCAACACTAAACCATGTCCCTCAGCACCACATCTCCACAGCTTTGAAACCCCTCTAGGGATGGGGACTCCACCAGTGCCCTGGGCAGCCTGAGCCAGGCCTTGACAAGCCTTTTGATTAATTAATTAACTCCCTCTAGCTATTATCTTTATTCTCCTTTATTTTTTCTCATGATGAAAAGGGTCAAGAATGAGAGAATTAAACATGTGAGCTAAAGAGAGCCCTTTCCTCACAGTATTTCTGCCTATTATTAACCTGGAAGAACTAGAAGTTTCACAAGAGATTTTGTTTCTGCATTTCACATTTGGCAGATATTTGCAGGCAAACTGGAATTTTGAATGCTGATAAACAACCTGATGACATTTTAAAATCTGTCACTGTTTGTCTTCTTAGCACTATATACCAAATCTGAAGTTTTGAGGTTTGAGAACTTGGATTACTAAGCAGTCATTGAGTATAACTGTAATATATTTATTTTTATTTTAAATCAAGGATGAATGTGTCAGGTAGATATTCTCTACAACTGTATTGAACTAACGTTGTGCTGCTCTTTTGTTCCATTGACTGAATCACATAGCAGCACATCACAGTATTATATGATCCGTGCAGCACTTAGCCCTTATGAGTGTCTGGGAACAGTGTGTCTCAGTCATTTATCATTATGCATTTATTCGAGTTCTTCCTTGACAGAGGAAAGTGCAGGAAGGGAGAAAATGCTTTTATTTTGGCAATTATTTTATGTGAAGCATATCTCTGTTGATGGAATAGGACCTTTCTTTGTCACTTTGTGAATACATGGCAACAGTATGACCCTAGATGTGCTTTACATCATAGAAGCCTATCAGCTATGAATTCTGTACCCCAGCACAGATGTGCTTGTTGCTTTAATGTGTGGTATTCTAATCAGCTCTTTTCTGTCTCTGTTAAAAGTCCATAATGCTAATTTGTTTGATTAATTTTAAAAGAGCCCAGCCAGATTATCCCATTAAATTAATGCTACTGATTTTTAACAGATGTTTAAAATAGAAAATGCTACTAAGGGGAAAATTGCAAGAACTGCAATAGTCTTTTAGAAGCTGAATTTTAGTTACAATAGTCTAAACGATTTTAAAGCTTCATTGTATAGGTACTCTAGTAAAAAGCTGTGAACTGTGGGTTTGTCGAAGATGATAATAGTTTGTCTTTAAATAATGTCTAGAGGGTCTCATTTGTTTTGTAATGTGAGTTATTTAAGTCTCTCAGCACCTTCAATGAAAGGTCTAAGAAGCCTAGATCACTTTCTGAAAATGTCACTCTGATAGTGGCTAAAATCCTCTCTTTAAAGAGCTTCAAGTGAAAACCTTTCAAGGGCTGCCATATGGGAAATTGTTGGTACCTCCTGGAGGGAAAGTGTGAGAATGGCAGCAGAAGCAGCAGATAAGCTGGGGAAATAGTGCCCCGAATATTCGTTAAAAAGCAAAACATTAAAGCACTTCACATTCAGTAGCATCACAATTCTTTTTAATTGAAATGAAAGGTAAAGATTAAATCAACCCAGAATACATCTCCATACAGGATTAGAGTTCTCTTGTTTAAAAGAGACATAAGAATTTGAGAAGGGTTGGAAGATGGTAAAATTAATCAAATGGAAAGTAATTCACACCACACTGGTTAGGGTGATCAAATATGGACTGACTAGAATTTAGAGGAATGTGGAACAGTTGGATCAAATCACAGTATTTTGTGTAATAGGGCTGAGACTGAGCAGAAAGCAATGTGCTTTAAGTGCAGAGAATTTTTATAACTTATTTTTCTTGTGCAAGTATCTTGTTTTAACCATATGTATTTTACAAAGCCACATTTGAGTCAAATGAGTTCTGTAAAGGACAAAGGTGCCATGCTTGGATTTCTGTGTGGAGGACTGCGCTGTAGTTAGGTAATTTTTCAGAGCACAGTAAAAGAAGACAACCTTGAGATTAAGACAGACTCCTCAGATAACATGTTACATCACAGAGGGCCAGAAGTTCAACCTAGCAAACATGTCCCTCAGGTACTAGCATTGTACTCCAAAGAACATTTTAGTAAAATACATGCACACAAGTTATTTTTCATGGTGCAAAAGAGTGAAGAAGAGTGAAAGAAATATCTTCCAGGTCTTTCTTTTTTTTTTTTTTTAATCCTTCTTCCCTTTTCCTTTTGAAACATCAAAAGAGTGCAGAGTTTGTAGTTTTATTTCCCATTAGACTGAAAAGGTACAGTGCAGCAATTGATTAGTGAAGAATGGAGTTGAAAGGGAAGGAGCCTTTCTCCCGCTCTGTGTATTCATTTATAACACAGAAAGTCTATTCACTTCTTAATGTACTGGCATTTTGTGGCAGACACAGAAAAACATTCATTATACATACTGATGCTTCTGATTGTACAAACACAGGCTTTGTGTAGTTCTGTTTCTCCTTTTTTTAATGATAGGGTTATTTACATTAAAATGAATTTGAATTTTAAGTGTCCATCTTATTTCATTAAATGTAATAGATACAAATAATTGGTTGCCATGGAAATACTTATGATGTCATAAGAACACTATTGTGATTTCAAGTATTTAATAACAGGCAGGGGCAGATGAGCTCTTTAAAAGTGTATCCTGTTATGTCACTATTCTTCACAAAACTATTACAGATGATTAAACAGAAAGAATATACATTTTTGTGCATCTTTCGTCACAGTATTTGTAAAAAGAATTTTATTCAAACTATTTTAATTTTCAGTAGGTTATAGTACTGTTAGACCTCTCCATGAAGGATGAAAAACTTAAGCCACTTAATGAATAATGTTGCTCATCTAAAGCCTTTTAACTTTAAAAATGTTGTCTTTAGCATCATACAAGAGGATTGCCTTACTCCCTTCAAATAGTAACCTGTTTGGCCAGTTTAAGTTTTAGCATTTGGCTATGGAGGTAATTGAGGAAGAAAATCAGGGCATCCTTAGAGCAAACCGTAGAGGACTTTCTGTGTCACATATATTTCTGCCTGCTCACACCTACCCATTCAAAAAAACTGTAAAAGAAAACCCTAAAATGTAATAATA
>WUAM01000004.1:3973642-4035004 GCA_024336885.1 Actenoides hombroni
TCCCTGCGTGCCATGCTGATGGGGGTTGGGGGGAGTGATAGAAGGGCTTGGTGGGCACCTGGTGCCGTGCCAGGGTCAACCCACCACACAGGTCTAAGAATAAAGGCAGATAATCAGGTTAAATTTCTTTCTGATAAATTTCTTTCTCTAGTTAGTTATTTGTGGGATGCTTTCCAGGAAATGGTTATATATTTTGTCTGCTTTTGGTGTTGATTTCAAAAGTCCAGCTGATTTATAAACACACTTTTCATTTAGGTTCCCTGTCTGCTTCCCTGGTCTGTTCAATATCAGTTGTTTAAAATATGAATATCCAATCAGATTTTAGGAACAGAAGATGGGCAAAGGAGGAAAATGTTCACTGTTGACTTGACAATTTTGAGTCTATCCTAAGGATTAATGGGGCCTTTAAGTGATTAGTATCATCCCTGTCTTCCTGAAGTTTGTCATGATGGGTCACACATTACTTTTAAAAATGCCAGTTGAATGTTTCCTTTGCTCCTCAGAGTCATCTTTCATGGACTTCTAGTATCTTTTTGCCCTTTTACATAGCTCAGTCACAACAGTCTCACTGCCAGGGAATCATCCATCCCCATCAGCTTCTGAATCAAAATTTTGTCTGAACTGTACCCACAAAGATTAGTATTCTGGTTCCATAAATCGGTGGATATTAAGTTTAGGGTGCATAATTAAATAATTTAGTCTACTATCCTGTATCTCACAAAGCATCATATATTGCACATTTGCATGTGTATTGCACCCAAAACTCCAGAATCTGGCAAAGCATCACTGTTTGGCAAAAGCACACCTTTCAGAAAGGCACTGGATTTGTATTGGAAAGTCATACAGGAACTGCCAGTTTTCTTGCTAGTTAGTTCTCGGAGGTTAATCATCCACCTTCTTACAAAAGAAATTATGCTTCATTGCTTCATCCTCATTTGCATTTTCCTGGCCACCAATAGTTCTAAGTATTTCTCCACTAGATTATAGTATCATGTCTATCCAGAGTTGTTTTTTCTGATGAAGATGCTTACCCTTTGTAATCAAGTTAGTTCTCAATCTTCTTTTTCAATAAGTGTAACAGATTAAGCTCTCCAATCCCTCTCTGTAAGACATTTGCTTCAACCCTCAGTCATTCTTGCGGATCTTTTCTCTACCCTCTCCAGCTTCTCAACATGCCTTTAAAACTAAGGACTAGTGCCCTTATGTAGTCATAGTTGTGGATTTTCAGTGTTAGTTTTGTAGCTGCTATGTACAAAACTGAAATCACTGCTTTTTGCAGGATCACTACCCTCCTCATCCCTATGAATTTAAATACCCTTAAAAGTACTTTTTATTACAACTGAGAGCTCATGTTCACATGATTTTCCATACTATATGGCTTGGACCCAGATGCCCATTCATTGCTGGAAAAAAGAGTCTTCTGAGATACTTATTATTAGATGACCCACAGAATTTATTCTAATTTACTGAATCATTTAGCCACACTGAAAAAACACTTAACAGAAGACCCATACAGCTATAGTTTTTAGCACAGCCTAGTTTTTTTCACCCATAGTCAGACCAATGGCATAACAGAATAATAATCAAAACTCTTGCATAGAAAAGAAAGAATCTTTAGGGGTTTAATGGTAGTGCCAAGGGAATGTCAGGCAGGATCTGGCATAATTTTTGTATTGACCAAGAAGGGAAACTTACAATTCTAGACCCAAGCCAGCTAGCAAGCTCTTAATTGTATAAACTTGTAAAACCATCAGAATTAGGTAGCTATAAATATTTAGTAACAACTGAGATGATCTTCTCAAAATTTAATTATTTTCTATTGAACTGGCAGCTCAAACAAATTTTCATATTTTATTACTCTACTGTTACATACTTCATCAAACATGCCTCCTTTAATATTCCAAGGTGTCCCTAAAACTCCTAAAAAGTCCTTATTTCTTCCACTTCATGCTATCTTTTACTATTTAAAACTACATCAAAAATGCATTTCCATAAAACCCCTCACAGAAGCATATTTTATTTACCAAAGAAATCATAGTTAAGCCACTGGTACAATGTATATAAAGTTGACTTGATTAAATGTTTATAGGATTAGGCCAGAGATTAGATATGCTATGACACAGCACAGGGTAAATTTACATTGTCTTCACTTTATAAGCATTTACTGCACCATATGAGTTTACTTCGGTTTACAGCTATGCTATTCAATCTCTGACTGAGGAACATGAATAACTAAAAATAATAAAATAATAAATATGATATAAAACAACATTAAAAAAGGATGGGGAAGTTGAGAAGCACAGCAGTCCTTGCTCTTGGGAAGATTCTCAAATCCAAGTGAAGAGGAAGGGAGTGACATGACTACAGAAATCTACAGGGAAGTAGGTAATTAGATAAAAATCCCAGTTCAAATGAATTTCACAGCTTCATGGGCATGCTGGGAAATATTCTTTCCTAGATAGGGGTATATGTTAGGAAGGGAAGAAATAAGGAACATATCTACCTAAGGCATACTATGCCGATGGAGTACCAGCTTTCATTTGCTAGCTCTTCCATGTTAGAGTTTGGGGTGAAGAACTATACATTACACAGGATATATTACAAAATGGTTTTGTCCCCTTCTGTTTGTCAGCATAGTTTGACAGATATTTTAATACCTCTTCTATCAAGTAATACAGAAAGAAATAAGCCTAAAGAAGTATGTTTTCTTTTAAACTTGATGGAAACAAAAAAATTCGATTGAAAAAGAAGATTATATATCAGAAAATATATTAAAATGTTACTAATTTACAATAACTATAGGAAAATTACGGAGCTCAAAAATTCTGTGCAATTCTTCTATTTTTTTATTTTTTTTTTACAATGGTGACAGGAAAATCATTACAAAACATAAAGCTACATTATCCGTCTATGTATGTCACTCCTTTAACTTTTGGGGGTTTTTTTCAAGAAGAGTTTAATCTGAAATATATCCACTTTTGAACTAATAAGTGACAGCCTATTTTGTGTAAATATTCAAATTTAGGTTTTTAACTTTAAACTCTCTTTTACATGTACTGAGATTTGAGAAGGGTCCTGTTTATTTGCATCAAGGTATCACTTGGTGAATTAACAAAGTGAGAATTTGAGGTGTTATTTAGTTTAATATACAAGGCTGGAGAATAAAGAGAATAGGGAGAAGACATTTTAAATCTGCCATCATAATCCAGACAAAACTAGTTATGTCACAGTCATTTCAAGATCACATTAAAGGAAGTACCTAACTAAATGCTTTTGCCAATTCTTGTGTGTGTTTCTGTCCTTGTGATCCTTTTGGCTTCAGAAGGATTTGGATGCCTCTTTGAAATTCAGAAAATATTCAGAACAAGTTCTTTTCAGAAAAAAAAAAGAAAATTATTTCTTGGATAAGGGCCACAGCACTTTATATGTTGGCGTTCTTCCTGGAATTATCACAGCTTTTCCTGAAGATTATTTTAATTTTTTTTGCACTATTTATTATTGAAAAATGTATTCCTTGATATTTCAGCTCAAACACAAGTGAAACAAAATTTCCATCCTTTTATTTTTCTGTGTTCCTGAGGCTTGAATCTTATGAGTTATTTACTTACACATATGTAACTGTTCATCTCCAGAGAACCCAAAATGACTGCTACAAAATCAGAGTGCATTTTGCATGGGTTCATTAAAAACTGTTAATATTTGTAAGGGATTATCAGGATAGCACTTCCTATCTGGGATGTGCCTTTTCATTGGTCAAAAGGACTGTCTTGGTGGAAGAGGCTCTAAAGCCCCTTGTTACTGTTGAAGGAGCAGGTCCATTCAGCACTGGAATAAACCCTCTCCCCAGGCAGGTCATAAGAAATCATGGGATCCTACAGAGGGGTGCAAGATTAAAGCAGTAGTCTCTTCCGTTCCACATCCCACTTGATTGTGAGTGGCACTTTCCCTTTGTCCTTTTATCCTAGCACTTTTCCTCACAGGCTTTTACTCTGCTCTCGTTTCTTGCTGACACAGCCAGTCTGGCTCACTCATTGTTTCAGCACTTTCCATCATCAGTCACAGTTGCGTAGAGTGAGTGTAAATGCCACCTAATCAGAATGCAACTACCACAGTCATCAAAATGATTACACAGGTTGCAGGGCAATGAATATTCAGCACTTCTGCCTCCCTTACTGAAACAGGGACTTCTCCTACTCCATAATCCCATTTCCACATTACCTTCATCTGAACACCCCTTGCTCCAGGAGGAAAGGGGGAGACAGAGCAAGTGAGCATATTGAATCAAAGATTTTATTTTTTTCCTAATATCTGTATTTTATAATTTAGGTTGAGGGCAATATTGAACTCTTTCTTGTATTAGAATCATTCCTTCAAGACTAAATTTTTAAATAGCTTTAATTACACTATAGAGAAGGTAAGACATGAGTACTGGTTTAATCTTCTAGATGGTCTTGCGGATTAAAATTAGATTTATACATTTGCATAATAAAAGTAATGTTGTGAAAGAAAGCAGTTTGAGTATGTGAGAGATAATTGCATTTGTATGACTTGCCTTGGGGCAACCCTTATTGGATTGAGCTCAGCAGCGACCATTATACCACTGAAGCATTTTGCATTTTTATGTAGCAGTGCAATAGAATTTAAATTTTATGCACAATTAGTCTTGTATTGATGTATAGTTTGTAGGCAGGCTTAAGCTATAAAACTGAGTGTAAGTCTTTAATGCAGCTTTTTGTTTGGTGGAAGGGAAGGGAGCAGAAAAAAAAAAAAAAAAAAAATCAAGCTTGTGAAGACGGTGAAATTTCTAGGAGTCCAGAAACATTAATGCAATTCTGCTGGTTTCCATCCAGTAGCCTGAATTACCAATCTTCTACAATGCATCCCCTGGTACAGTATTTAATACACAAGAAGTTCAACGTGAGTATTGACAAATCCTGTGACAGCTTTAATGATGTCTCTTAAATTTGAATTTGTCCCCTACCATTTGCCTTTACACACTACAATATTTGAGAAAAGATCTGAAGCTATTTACAGCTTGTGTGAATAAAATAGAATGCTGTTGCTGCACACTGTGTTCTAATAAGCAAACAGTATTTAGTAATTTGCTCAAATATGGACAGCAATATTAGCAGTATTAATTTAGGAAATGGTTATTAACAGTTTTCCACTCAACAAAGCAGAACACACAAACACAGCATCAGAAATGGAAGGCTTTCTTTGCAATACTGACATCTTAGAGTATTTTTGCAATATTGCTTCACAGCTGACATGACAATAGAATGACCTGATTAAGCGTAACAGTATCTTACACAGTATTGAGATTTAAAGGCAAATATTCCGTTTCTTTGTTCATTCTGATGGGTTTTAAGTAAACCAAATACCAGCTAAGAAGGCAGATATCCTTATAGCCACGCAAGAATTTATAACACTCTTAGACTCTCAAATACATCTCTCATTCTGTGCAGGATCAGGACAGAATGCTAATGTATCTCTTAAGTCTTTTAAATCTTATGGCTTCTTCTTTTAAATTTATCCTTGTGACTGCACAAGCCTTCTCTTTGTCAACTGTTCTCATGCCATGACACCTACTAAATCACCAGAGGTTTCTAATGATGAGCCAAAAAATGTCAAGCAGGTAGAAGTTTCCTGTACATGCCTAATCTTGTGACCTTTATGCTTTCTAGACAATACATTTGAAACTAGTGTTGTTATTTTTCTGGACTTATGGACTTACTGCGCACCTCTACCCCAATACTCTTTATTGTCTTGAGATACGAAGTCTTTTCACTGCTTCTTGCTGATCACTTCTTCCCTAAACATAATTTCAGTGTTGTTTTTTTCAAATGTACTTAATCTGGAATGAAGAATGCACTGTGATTAGATTTTAAATGCATGTGAAAATGCCTTCTGAGATGCAGGAGTGAAAAGGATTTTTGTGGGAGGAAAAGTTAAATCCCCTAGCAAGGAAGAGTCATCTTTTCATTCTAGATTTGGTTTATCACATTGCTTGAGTTAAACCAGACCTATGTCATTGTGCTGCTCTCCTGCTGCATTCCTGCATCTATGGTGTCTTACAGAGACCATTCACTTTCGGCCTTAACTTTTACCTCTCCTGTGACCCCCTTAGTTTAAGGATGTACTTAAATGGAGTGATGTGTTCAGTACCAAAAATATGTTAAGAAATTCACAGGTTCTCCCTTCCCTTCATGTCAGCCCCTTCTTACCTCTGCACCTTTTTTTTACTATCTCTTCAGCTGTGTTGATACACTCCTTTCTGAGCCCAGAAACTAAAGCATGTAACCATTCTATTTAAAAAGCAAAGCAAGAAAGGATGTCTAATCTGGATCTTTCAAAAATCAGGTTTGCAAGGTTGGATTGACATGGCTGAGAGGATAATGGACCAGAGAAACCTCTTCATCTAGTAGATACAGTTTCTTTATGTAGTCAGTCCTTGGAGAAGTCTAGGGTATCACATTGTACACATCAACCATATTTTACTAATCAGGACCAACTATGTAATTAATTTATTTTCTGTGATACTCTGTACAGCATGGTGATTCTATTTACTTTTGTAGTCTCCCCTGCAATTTTACAGAATTCTGGATTATGCTTGGAAATATTTGATAGCCTTTCACTGTAAAGCCAGTTGGAGATTGTCTTGCCTGCTCCTGTGAGTTTTCCAGACAGAAGAATGCTCACAGCTTGAGGTGCTGCCTTGAGAGACCTTGTAAGTTTATGAGGAAAGCCATTTTATTTGGACACAGGAGAAGATAATGTATTTTTTTCATAGTGCCTAGCACCTTTTGGGGAGCACTTATCCCAAAATATTCTTTTATAGGCTTTTCTCAAAGGTCTACTTTCTTTAGATATATCTTGCTGTCTCTCTCTCACATCATACTTCCTTGTACCAATTTTTTGACAGCAGTGCCAGGTATACATGAACTGTCTGCCTCTGGATCCCAATTCCCAACTCCTTGCCATCACCATCAGTGGGCCAATGCATTTTTTGTGGCTTCATTGAGCTATAAAGCAGAGGAATTACCTGAGTTGACCACAACAAGGTTGTGGTGAGAAGTTTACAGTCTTGTTTTTGATGTGGACAGTTCCTTTACATAATTCACAGTGTAAACTCACAATTGCACTAGCACAGCTTTGGGGCAACAAAAGACTTTAACCTGTTCAGTTCCGGAATGAAGCTCCTTAAGTCAGTTTTACTGATGAAAGATGTTGTGTGGGCTAGTTTTTTTCACTTTTCATAGCTGTCTGTTCTACACCCAACCCTTCACAGAACAGTAACAAGGGAAACTCTTCTACTGACATATACTGCCTGTAGTTGCCTTTGCTTTTTGCATGCTCACCTGTGTTTTTGTTTGGGTAGGAGACCATACTGAGTCAGATACTTCCTCAGAAATGAGCAAAGTTTTTCTTGAATGTCTCTTAAGAAAAACCAAATATTTATATAACCTTTTTCCTTCATTGTGAGGGTAACATAAAGGGGAGAAAGGGAGGGTCTCTTTTAGACTGTTATGGATATGACAGAACCCAACCGTCTTCCAAATTTTGGATGATCCTTAAAAACCTGTCTTTTAGAAAAATGTCCAGAAGGAAAAGAATTTAATTTCATTTTATTGTGTATTTTGACAAGATAAGATGAACTTAATGACACCCAATCTTAATTAGGTCCTCCAAACCCTAACTGCGTTATAAATTCACTATTAATTATTATCTCCATTAAACAGAAATTTTCCAATGGCAAATTTGATGAATCCAGTTTTCAAGTGCTATTAACATATAAAATGATGAAGAAAAACCTCATAGATTTTTTGAAACAGTCTTTGGAAAACTTCATTCTTTGTGTTGATATCATTGTTGGGAGTGAAATCAATGCAGATGTGACGTGCTATGACAAGCACGGTGTCTTAGCTGTGCACGATATTCACTTTAATAACAGGTAATTATATTTTGGGAATATTAAGGAGAGCAATTACTGGGGAAAGAGGGGACATCTTCAAAGACACATTTCTGGGTTTTAACCTCAAGGATTAACATACGGTGATTAAAGTAGACAATTACTGTTTTTCTGTGGGTAGCTGAAAGAGAATTCAAAGTCATGATACATGATATTATAAAAGTAGCTTCAAAATGAGTCAAGTACCATTTTGAAATAATTATCGAAATTTGGGAAATATACTGACATTTGGAACTATTTTGGTAGAACTCCAACATTTGATTAGGGAGCTTTGGAATGACAAATGAAGTTCTATAAATCATCAGCTGAAATATGTGGATAGTTTTACTAGAGGGATTTTTTCATGTTGGCATCTTTCTTAATACTTGGGAAAAAAAAATAAGGTAGTGGGGATTTTTAGCTAATTGGTAAACATAACTTTCTCTGTGGGATTCTAAGGATAGTAATTCGATTTTGAACATCCTAAGGTTTTGGATTTTTCAATTTTAGTGATATAATAATGGCAGTGTATTTAACTTTTAATGCTAATTACACAGGCATCCAATGACATCTCTAAGCTATCACATTACAGTTATTATAGAACCAGTTAAGTCATGAATTTATGAAACTTGCTCCTAAGATAGAGCTGTATTTGTTGCTTTTCTGCTGCAGGTTAAGCTCAATCTTTTGAAATTATATTTGTTCTTATTTGTTGTTTTTCAGAAGCTGACCCATTCCATGTTTGTGAATTGTCTGTGATCTACTAAGACTCTTTGTTATTTGAATTTTTGGAGAACTATTTTAAACAACTTAATTTTTTGTATGGCCTAAAAGCAGTATTGTGGAAGTATTTATTACTCCAAATTTTAAATGTTTTGATTGCTTGAATGATCGATGTTTTGCCAGATTATAAAAGAATAATTTTACAATGGAATTTTAAATGCAATTGCTTACAATTTAAGAATGCATTTTTTTTCACTATATATCTAAAATATTTATTTTGAGAGGACTGTTTTTGTAAGGTTCTTTACTAGTGATTGCAGTTTCCAGAAGAGTTGTGATGTATTCATAGACAATTCTTTATGAAATTTTGTTTTCCAAGAAAGGAATTAAGTTAAAGTTCATAGTAAGATAGTTATCATCATTTCATACTATCCTGACTTATGGAGATGTTTTGTTTTCTTCCAAAATGAAGAAGTGTAAACCAGAAAAATTCAGCAGTGAAGTTATATTTAAGCTAAAGCATGAGAAACACAGCTAAGACATCTAGAAACAACCTTTATGAAGCTACTTAGTGTCATAGCGCATTAGCAATTCCGTTAAAAATTTTCAAATAATCCTTGAAAATGTGCAGCTCTGGCTATGTCTTAAATAATTACATTATAAATTCCACTCTACTCTCCCTAAAAATCAAAACAAAACAAAATAAAAGCAACACGCTTGAGTAAGAGTGCAGATTTTAATAGGCAGTATAGGTCATGGGAAGACTATGTCATTGTGAAAGCATGGATGTTGAACAGAATTTATTAAAATACAAAAGTATTATATTCAAAAAAGTCATATCTCTGAGAAGCTGGTTTAAAACATTACTTTTAAAAACACGCCTCTTAAAGAGGCTTATATGCAGGCCCTTGCCCTCTTGCATTTCAGAAAAAGTATATGAGTTCAACTGCTGGGAAAATTACTATTTCTCATATGATGTTACTTGTTCAATTTGGAAATTGGCTAGATCTGCTGCTTTGCTTACAAATACATCAGCACAAGCATCCACATACTTACTTAACTTTAAACAGTTCTACAGTACTCTTGGCTAGCAGTACCTTGCATGCTTTCCAGTTATGTATGTTGTGCTCATTTCCCTTCCATTAGTTCCTTGTATTATCACTTATTCTTTGGAATCTTTTCCTTTTTTCCAAAGGGAATTATCGCTGAAGCGCTTGAGTGTATCTAATGATGACTTTCCATGAAGTCAAGGGAGAGCTATGGAGCTTTGAGCTGGAGCTTCCGCAGCCCTCCACTGCATGAGTACTGGAATACTAGATGAAATATCCAGACTTACTCTGCTTTTATACTGATAATTAAGTGTGTTTTATACATTTAAATATTCTGGAACAGAAGAGAAAATTCTGAAATAAAAAATACAGATTCAACTTTAGGCTATTTTAGGAAATTAGCAGCCATATAAACTGCTGCTGAGACTTCATACTGCTGCATATTTACTGTCTGGTGGAAGTGAAACCCTTATTAACTCTAAACTTGTAAATTTCTTCTCTATAATAAAAATCTTTTAATGTAGACTACTTAATGTTAACAATTTGTAAGGGAAGATAATATGTCCTAACTGAATTTAAGTAATGATTTCCAAAGCAGAGCTATAAATCTACTACAGTTGAAGTTCACAAGGTCTCAAAGGACAGGGAACTTATGGCCACTGAAATGAATAATCTGTAAACTGCTGGCAATTCACACTGTTCCTAAGACTAGTAATGTCTTTGATAGGAGACTTTGGGTTAGAATATGAAAACAATTGCATGAGAAGCTAATACAGCAGCTCATACACATGAAGTCCTATTACATCAAATGATTTGTGTTACTTCTCTCTCCTACAGTTTTAGCAATTATTATAAATATCAAGCTGTATTTTAATGCTCAGGACATAGTATAAATCAAAACCTAGATTTGAGAAATTGTCACCCCAGCAAGTGAAGTTGTACAGAATCTCACTAATACAAATTGACAGAGCAAATTGTATTTCCACTAGTGGCTTGGACTAAAATTTTCCTTGAAAGGAATTTACAATTTGCCATAAGCATCACATCTGTATTGGGTTTTCAAAATCACTTCACTTTGGCCTACCTCTACTTCCATTTTAGGACAACGAGAAGTTTTGAACTATAACTGCAACTTTAACTGCAACTTTAACAACTTTGTTTTTGCTGAATTAAATAGTAACTTCATACTAATTGCAGCTGAGGGAATAATTGACGTTTTCTAGTCCAGATTCGTTCTTGCATTACAACACTAGAGATCAATAAAGGAGTAGAACATGCAGGACCCTTTCATATGTGGTGTTGAACAGAAGTAGGAAGATTTTTCCACAGACTTGTTATCTAAAGCAGTGAATTAAAAGTGAAAAGGAAAGCTGCCTGGAACAAAAGCAGCCTATGCCTATGCTAGGGAGTTCCTCTAGCCTCCAAACCAGGGCATCTGCATGCAGAAAGCCTTTGGGAAATGGTCCTTGAAATGTTATTGCTCTGAAACCATTCTCAGGTATTTTTAGGACAGTGCAAGGACCAGAATTACACCAGGGACCATGCTCACAGATTAACTATAGAAATTATCACCTTATTTATCTAAGAGTACAGAAGTAGCCAATGTGTCACTAGTTTCACATAAAAGGACCTAAGCCCATTTCACAGTTGAAAAGCAGTTTCTATTTCTTGATCTCTTAGAATGTGTCCTAAATATATCCATTAATTTCCAGAAGTTTCGTTGGGGCATTTTTGGCCTGGCAAAATCATACGTATTAGTAGTCCTGGTGGGATTGATTTAACCTCAAGAGGTTTTTAGACCTGCTAAAACTCCCTTCGGTATTCTTGTCTTCAGGCAAATCAGTCTTTTGTTGAGGCATAATTTCTGAGAAAAGCAAGGAAATTTTAGTGTCCATATTCTCACTCTCCCCATATTCAAGTCTGGGATCTGGCTAGTTTAACAATGTTCAGCAAATATTGCAAAAAGCATTCAGGTATTTTCAAGCCCAAATGAAAAAGACTTTGTTCACAGTGATGTCTCTCTTCCGTAGAGACTGATTCATCCTGGTTTAGATTACCCTTTGAAGGGCTGAATGTGCCCAGCTGCTTTCCAGGTGTGCACCTACCAACTGTATCAATTCAGTGCAGCCCTGCTTCACTTGCTCCACAGTCCCATGATTTGTCATAACCAGCAGTAGGTAATCCTCACAGGATTACAACTCCCATTTCCTCTTTCTGATCTTCCAGGATCTCATAGGTTGTTGGAACTTCTTTTGAGCATTTGGCATTATGTTATTTATTCCATCCAGTATGATGGTTATACCATCATCACTTAAGGCAAAGACAATACACGTTTCATGGGGATTCCAGCACATATTTCATAGAATGGGCTAGGTTGGAAACGACCTTAAAGATCCTCTAGTTCCAACCTCCCTGCCATGGGCAGGGACACCTTCCATTAGACCAAGGTGCTCAAAACCCCATCCAACCTGCTATCAATCCACTGATCACCAAGCCTTTATTTGCGCTTGGGCTTGCCCCAACACAGGTGCAGGACCTTTCATTTGGCCTTGTTGAAGTTCATGAGGTTTGCACAGGTCCAATTCTCAAGCCTATCAATATCCCTCTGCATGTCATCCCTCCCCTCCAGTGCGTTGACTGCACCACACAGCTTCGTGTCCTTGGCAAACATGTTGAGGGTGCCCTCAATCCCACTGTCTGTGTCACTGACAAAGATGTTAAACAACACTGGCCCCCATACAGAGGAATGTCACTTGTCACTGGTCTCTATTTGGACATTGAGACATTGACTGCAGCTCTTAGCTCTAATTCCTTATTCACTGAATGGTCCATCCATCAAATCCTTGTCTTTCCGATTTGGAGACAAGGGTGTTGTGTGGAACAGTGTTGAATCCTTTGCACAAGTCCAGGTAGATGATGTTAGTTGCTCCTTCCTTATCCACCAACACTGTAACCCCCATTGTAGAAGGCCACCAAATTTGTCAGGCATATAAGCCCTTAGTGAAGCCAGGTTGGCTGTCACCAATCATGTCCTTATTTTCCATGTGCCCTAGCGTAGTTTCCAGGAAGATCTGCTCCATTGTCTTGCCAGACACGGGTGAGACTGACTGGTCTGTAGTTCCAACATCTTCCTTTCCCCTTTTTAAAAATGAGGGTTAATTTTCCCCTTTTCCAGTCAGTGAGAAATTCATTGGACTGCCATGACTTCTCAAATATGAGGTGGCTTAGCCACTTCATCTGCCAGTTCCCTCAGGACCCGTGGATTCATCTTATTAGGTTCTATGGGCTTGTGCACTTTCAGGTTCCTTAGATGGTCTTAAACCTGATCTTCTCCTACAATGGGCTATTATTCCTTCTCCCAGTCCCTGTCTGACTTCTGCAACTTAAGTAGTGTGGCTGGAACACTTGCTGTTGAAGACTGAGACAAAAAAAGTCACTGAGTACCTCAGCCGTCTCCATGTCCTGGGTAACCAGGTGTCCCATTTACTTCCAGAGAGGGCCTGCATTTTGTCTAGTCTTCCTCTTCTCACCAAGATACTAGAGAAGTTGTTTGTGTTGCCCTTGATGTCCCTGGACAGATTTAATTATATCAGGGCTTTTGATTTCCTAACCTGATCCCTGTCTGCTCGGACAATTTCTCTGTATTCCTCCCTGGCTACCTGTCTTTGCCTCAACCTTCCGCAGACTTCTTTTTGTTTGAGTTTGTCCAGGAGCTCCTTGTTCATCCATGCAGGACCTCTGGTATTTTTGCCTGACTTCCTCTTTGTCGGGAACCATCACTCCTGATCTTGAAGGAGGTGATCTTTTAATATTAATCATATTTCTTGGGCCCTTTTTCTCTCCAGGGCTTTATTCCATGGTACTCTACCAAGCAGATCCACAAAGAGGCCAAGTCTGCTCTCCTGAATTCCAGGGTAGTGTGTGCCCTCCTCGCTGCCCTAAGGATCTCGAACTCCACCATTTCATGGTCACTGCAGGCAAGGCTACCCTTGAGCTTCATGTTTCTCACCAACCCCTCCTTCTTGGTAATAACAAAGTCCAGCATAGCACTTTTCCTCATTGGCTCCACTCTGTCACTTGGAAGTTATCATCTGAGGAACCTCCTGGATTGCTTATGCCTTGCTGTGTTGTTCCTCCAACAGGTATTGGGGTGATTCATGTTCCCCGTGAGGACTACAGATTCTGAACATGAGACTCGTCCTATCTGTCTATAGAGGGCCTTATATGCTTCTGAAACAACAGTCACTCCTAAGTTGCAGACAGAATTTGTCCCTAAAATGATTTCCAACCTTCATTTAATCTCTCTCTTGGACCTGGATTCTTCTGGAGACTTCCTCTGACCTAGAACAGGCTGAAAATCTGATCTAATCAGAATAAATTTGCTTTCAGTATTACAGCACCCTCTATTTTCTTGTAAATTCAGAGGGGTCAAGAACACAAACTGAATATTTTTGAGCCAGTGTCTACCTGAAAAGACAGTTCTAATAACAGCTTTGTAGACTCTTAAAACATTTTAGATATTTCACACTTGTTTATATCCTGGACTTTTCCACGTACGGGTTTGGAGGGGCTTGGGGACTGTTTTCAGCCATGTGTTAAAATACTGAAAATAGTTTAGGTTCATGGGAGAGGTTTTCAGTTCCACGTCTTTCTTCTCCTGTAGTTATTGATGTACATAAAATTGTTCCAGTGTTTTTCATAGATATGGTCTTGACTAAAGTGATAAAACAGTATTGAAATAAATTATACTTTCCTTCACACATTTCTTGCTTAAGAATTAATCTTCTAGGTATAACTGACAAGGGAACAAAGGCAAACTTTGAAAATTATTTTAACTGCCTTGCTCAAGCCTTTGCAAAAACACAGCATTTCTGTAGAAATTGTAAGCTTCCTCTGAGGATTGTGACAGGATTCTGCCATATTTGGTCAATATTCTTGCCTCATCACTTCCAAGGCCTTCATGCCCAGCTCAGCAAGGCCTTGATGTTACAAAGTCCTTTGAATTTTACCTAAAGGGAACTAAAGCCCTTTCACACTCCAGTCCTGCTTTTTGTTTCATTTGACATTACTCAATAGGTTTTGCTCTGTCTAAATTAGAACAGCGTCTAATAGCTGTCTGATTGCATTCATCATTGCTACAGCTTGACAGGTCTGCATCATGAAGGTCATATCAAATCCCAGTTCGCATAAGGCAAAGTTCTGATTTATTTCCATCCAGAAGTCTTGTGAGGCAATGACAGCCCCTGGACTTTTTTACACATATATGCTGTGTACTATTGGTTAGAATCAGACTCCTGGATGTAAGGCTTAGTGTTTACTTAATCAAAGTCTTGGGGTACTCACCCTGCTATATATTGATAGGTGTTTTTACTACTTCTGTGGGTGATGAATCTTCCTTTTTTTTTTCCACTGTATGTGTTTTCATAACACACATTTATTTTGAAGTCATTGCAAGTTTATCATTGCTTATTAACCGCTAGGTCTGTGATATCCCCTTCCAAAAATGTTTCCATTTAGATGACAAGTTTATTAAAGTATTGCCTTCTAGTGATATAAATACGATTCCACTAAAAAGTCATATATGATACACATGAAGGGGAATTTAGACCTACAAAGAAATGTTTGTACATTCTTTTCTGCAGAGACTGAAGAACTGGTTTTCTCAGAGATGGGTAAACTTGTATGCTTTGTATAGAGAAGAGAAGAATGAGTGAGCAGCTGAGTGGCGTTAGTTGCCGGGTGGGGTTAAATGACTGAATACACTTAGCAGTCTCTCAATGCCAAAACATCTTTAACATGCTGCAATTGGCAAAAAATTAAAATACTCCTTAGGCTGCTATGAATCATTCCATAAGCTGAATTAGCCTCTGTTAGGATCTAGAAGTTAGGGATGGAAGGGGCAAAGGCTTCCATGCTATGTCTCTCTTCATTCAGATTCCTCCTGAGTTCTTATACACTGCACAAACGTTTATATATGACACTGTTGGAAAAATTGCATGTGAAATATGGAGAAATGAAAAACACTGAATGCAGACCCTGCAGCTATCACCGTCAGTTGAATTTCAAAGAGGATCTTGAGTGATAGGTCGGCCCAAAATTCTTCTTAGGGGCAAGGATCTTGTCAACATTGAGCATACTGTCAATCTGGCTATTTAAGTTTGTTATTATATCTTATAAGTCAAGGACTTGAGGACATTTTTCTCTGGTTTTACTAAGGCAAACCTGTTCTGCCTGTGTTCTCAAAGAAACTGCAAGAACATGTGAGTTTGCTTTACCCACTTATTTAACTACCCTGAGATGAAGTTTGGGAAGTTGCATTCATGAAGCACCATTCCATGGTTCAGAAAACTAGTTATCTTCCTGTCAACACTACCTGTACTTACCTCTAGATCATATCCATATTTATCTGATCTTTGACATTTCTCAAAAAGGACTAATGGGAATAGCCCTAAAACTGCCATCTTTTTGATCTTCCCAAGGTAATTCTGCAGTATAGCACATGTCCACACAGGTTAATGTGGACAAGGATAGAGCTCATTTGTATGTCCCTTAGTGATTTTTCAGCAGCTTCATGCTTCTGAGAAGCCACACATCAACTAGCGTGTCTAACACATTTGGCAGGGGCCTCCTTTTGTCACTCTCATGCTGATCAGCAATTCTTCATTAAATTTTTGTTTGTTCCTAGTTCCCTCCATATATCTGTTCCTGATAGGGACTATAACACTCTACATGCAAAGTGACCAGCCATGTTCTTTCCTGCAGCGGGGCCATTTTCTTCTGGGAGATGTGCGTTCAGCTCTTCTGTCTTTGAATGTCCCCATAATATTGTATCAGTATTGCCATCTCAGAGAGGTCTCTCTGATTACAGATGTATCTCAGCATGGCCCCCTTTTTCTGCACCTCTCCTTGTATCATTGAGATGCTGTCAGCTATCTCAGTGCAACCCATCCCTTTCCCGGCCTCATTTGTCAGGAAAATACAGGTCACAGTCCTACAAATGCAGTCCAATGCCTGGGTTGAGGCACCGTGGTCAGTGTGTTAATGGATCTGGCCCTGAGAGCTTGCAAGTTAAAGAAAATCTGACATGAAAAATAACTCTGCTAGTGCTGACTGTCTTCAGTGTTCTGTATTTGTTCTGTATGCTGCAATCCCTGTCTCCTCTGCATACCCACCCTCAGATTTCTTGGTGAAACTACCCCCATTTGCTCTTCTTTGTTCACTAACTACAAATTATTTAGGCTACTGGTTATTCAATCTCTCATCCTGCCCAGCTAAGCCCTTCTTCCTTCAAAACAGAATTAATTTCTGAGCACTCAACTCAGACTCATCATAACTATCACATGAGAATATTACAGACTGAATAAACTGCAGATTGTGTTCTGCCAATGAAACAATTTATTAGCAAAATTTCCTTTAAAAATAGTGCTACTCTAGGCCCTGAAGTTTGTTTTTAAAATATTTGTATTACTAAAGCAAAAGAATTATATGAGAGCTGTTACTTAAAGGGCATCTTCTGGCTTTTTGTGCAGACTTCAGAGCCAGTAATGGGTGGGCTCTAATAACTCCTTTCCCAGCAAGCCCGTTAAATAAGCCAGGTTAATTAAAGAAAGAGAAAAAGAAACAGGCTGTACCTGGCACACTGAAATTGCTAATTTCAACTGTTCTGGTCTTTTGAGCACATAAAAAGCTTTTTTATTATTATTATTTTGATTTTTTTCTTTTCTTTTATATCCTGCCTAATATTACTGTTATGCAGAAGGATGAAATGTCTGTGAAGAGAAGACTTCAATCTCTTGAATAATATGTACATTAATATATCCCATAAAAGACTTTGTGGGAGCCAGATCTTGTATTTTTTTTAATCTTATATAATACATGCATTAATGTGAAGTGAGCCATATTTAAATGTTGTTAAGACTTTGAAAGAAAAATCAGAAAATCCGAAACTGATGTTTTGTCATGCAGCTATGACTGTTCTTTCTCCACAAAGTCATAAAGTGAGGATTCAGAGCCAGATGTTATAACTTTCAATTGCCATTGCCTTCAGTGGAGATTCCCAAGGTAATTGCAAGGCACCATTGCCTTGTCATTGTCAAGCATAGATTTGAGTCTGCTACAGAATGCTGGTTTATATTCTGTAAATTCAAGACATGGGATTTATGGTTTTCTGTTTGTAAAGGGTAGCTAGAGAATTGTCTTTGGCAGTGTAATATTTTTATATGCAAGATCAGTAAGTGAGGCCAACCTCACAGTTTATGATGCTGAGAGACAATTAAAATCCCAGTTTTGCATTGGTCATTATATCCATAGCACAGAAGAATATGCAGTTTTCTTGTACATCTTCAGCCCCCTCCCTTGGGCAATCTGCCATAGGTTCTGCATCACCCTTGCACATGGCATCCTCTGGTAGACTTACAAATGGCTATATAATCTGTTTAATTTGACATGTTCACCCACTATTTAGCACAGTGGGGTTATTAGCACAAGCAATGCTTTCACCTCAACTGTAATATAAATAAAAATAAATGTTATATCACCTTTGCACAGCTAGATTCAGCATGTTTTACATAAGCAGGATTTTCAAACATGGAAGAGCTTGTCCTGACAGATACAGGAGATGAAAAAATAAACTCCAAACCAAACCTGTAGAGGGACCTGCAGATGAAAGATTAAGCTACAAATGGAGATTTCATTTTCCATTTATTATGGGTCAGATGTTGTCTAGGTTTGAGGTCTTTGTTTCTTCTAGCACAGAGAACAAAACTGAGGGTGCCAGACAGATTATCTGATCCTCAGGAGTTTTCTGTATGAGTTCAATACAGGCTCTATATAAACAGGAGGTGCTCCAGCATCCTGTGTGCGCAGGTCAGGTTGTGAGGGACGTTGTACTCTTTATGAAACTCCAGGGTTTCACATCTCGGGTTTAGAGAAATCATTCTTCATAGTATTCAAATTCAAATCTATAAGGCACATATGCAAAAGTGCTTTCTGTTTCCATTTCTCTTTGATTTCAGGAAAAGAAGCTGACAATATCATACACAATACACAGCAGAATATAGTGCCTTTGCAAATATTGTGTAGTTAAGTGTTAATTACCCTACACTTTGCTTATATTACTTAATAACATGCTTTGGGGGCAGTGGAGAAATTTCACTGAATATCAGTCATTGTCTAGTGTTGAATTTCCAATCCCATGTCATTTCATCTGTCAGAAAATAAAATGATCCTTGTAATTTTCTTGTTATTGCATGATCTTTATAATGAAAATTACAAAGCTACTTATTACAGAGTATATATAGTGATCTTTGAGAAATATTTGTCCTTTAGAAGATGAAAAGGGGGAGGCTGTTGGTAGTTTTCTTTGTTCTTGCTCTTTGTTTGCTATCCTGATCTTTTATTCCTCGGTTTCAAATTTCATATAAAAGCTTTCAGTCGTTCAGTTCCATGTCTTATTTTCAAATTATCAGATTTTTGTCCATTTTGCTTTCTTCCCTCATGCCTCACACCACATCTTAGCTCCCACATCCTTAACTCCTTAGAGACTAGGTAAGCCATTTTGCAGTTTTGTATAATGACTACTTGCTGGAAGAACATGGCAAAGCAGAGTGATCCCAGGACAGCAGTAAGGCCAGCCATACCATGCCATGCTGTGCCAGTGGAGCACTCTGTGCAGGGTTAGCCATAGCCCTGTGACAACCAAGGAAGTCCCAGTGCTGGGGCAAGCTGAGGTGGAGCCAGGAAGGCAAGTCAGGTTAATGGCATACATGACCATGGCCCAAATTGGGCCTCAGTGCTGCTACAACATTGTTCAGGTGCTAGGATGGAGAAACAAACTGATTTAGTTTACAGAGCTGACTGTCATCATGACACTGCTAGTATTTTTAAACATGCTTTCCACTAAGACTTCATAAGGAGAAGTGGTGGCATTGTTTGGAGTGTACAAGGGCAAATGCAGGCAGGTTGGTACCAGTCTTTCATCTGCTGCCTCATTTATTTGGCATCTTGTTAAGATGATTCACTGAAAAGATCATCTGAGTGAAAGTCAAAAGGGCAATTAAGACCTTAGGAACTATTAGGAATGACAAAATGTTATTTCTCTGTGGTAAATCAAGAGCACACCCTGCTCTGCCCATACCAAGTGCAGTTTTGATTATTGCCTCTGAAAAAGAAAGTGCTAATTGTTGTTTAAACATAGGGCAACAAAGATAGATGCAGGTATGGAATAGTTTGTGTGTGATGAAGATGCTTATTTTTCTGTTCTGACAAGAGACATCTAAGTCAACATGTGACAGTTTTCTAAAATTGTAGGAGGAATAGAAAAGCTTAATACAGATTTACCCATTCTTATTTTGTGAGAACTGGAGATAACCGTAAAACTACAAGGCAGCAGGTATAAAGCAAACAGAGAAAACTCATCCACTGCGCAATAAAATTTTGGAAGTTATTGCTTAAGGATATTGTAGAGAACAAAAATGTTCAGGGTTCCCAGAGTGGCTAGATACTTTGGTGGAGAATTCCCAGTTCCCAAGAGTGGTGAGGGAAGAACGTGATCTGGTTGCATCCTCTATTGTAGAATGTTCCTAAACAGCAGTCTGCAGATAAGGATGGTATACAAACATATTTAACTCTTTTCTTGTTTCTCATGCTTTTCTCATAGCATGTTATGGGCCTGTGCCAGAGGCAGGATACTGAGAGAGAGATGGATTTTTTGTTAGGTTCAGTACATTTATCTATAGTACTGCTAGCTCCAGCTAGAAGGGAAATGAGGAGGGAGAGGAAGGAGAAAGAAGCAGGGATGGATGATTTCTCCCTTTTGTGCATTGTGGAGCTCAGTGTTGCATCTCTGTCACAAGTGTGTGTTATGTCCAGCCAGTATAGTGGAGAGCACAATGTAACCCAGCCCTTTTTTGCTCTTGCTGACCTCTCAAAGATTATTTTCCCAGCTTTTTCCTGCAGACAGTAATGCTAAAAGCAATGATTCTACAATATTTTCAAGCCTATTATTTTGTGGCCAATACAGATGGATTACTGAGACCTAACTTTGAAGGTAGTTAGCTTTTTAGCTACTTGGATGGAGACTTGGCTCAGCTGGGGAAAAAAAAATGTAGGCAATTATTTCTAACTCTGGGATTCTTCTTTATCTAATGTGCAATTTTCTAAAATACTGCTCTGTCTTTTATCAAGAAATAGATGCTAGCTGGCTTGGAAAATCTAAGATAAGGAGTCTCTGAGGCAGGAGTAATTGGTTGTTGTAGATTGGGACAAATTAGAACAGTGCTTGGCAGAATTGTTGACTGTACTGTATACGTGCCACTTATTTCAACCACTTCCATCATGTTTTCCTTTGTCTCTATTTATTTATTTATTTAATATTGAGATAGTCATTGACATTAGCTTACTTTCTTACATGAGACCCTGCTGAACAACAAAGACACAAAACATTAGCCTGAACCATAAAAATGTCGCATGTCCTCTTAGATTATGCACAGTCTGTCTTTAAATGTTAGCATTAACCCTCAGTTCAGTTGGATCTGCAGATACAAGACTGAAAAAATGCAAACTGACACCGTGGTGTATTTTTTTTTATTGCAAATATTTATGTTTGTCTTCAGATCATATTTTCCAGGTGCAGAAAGAAGTTAGGAAACTATTATTAGAGTTGTTGGAGATTCAGTTGATTAAGGACCTGTCACCTGAATCAGTTTTATGTCACAGCTCTTCTAATTCCATGGCTACTGCACAAAAAATATCCTTGTACCTTTCAGGTGTTTGTTACCTTGATTTGTTATTGTCCCAGTGAAGGAGGATATAGTCCTAATGATCTCAAGTGTGCTGTGTTCCTGCAACCCACTCTCCATCAAATTCCAAAAGTAACAAAAAGTAAAAATAAAACTAGATAATGCTACACAGCCTTCAAAGGGGAACAATAAATACAGAGAGAGAAAGGGAGGAAGAGAGAGAGAAAGGAGATGTGCATACACATACCAAAGAATATGCTGCAGCAAAGCTAACTTTTGCATTCAATGCCACAGACTGCTTGATGGCTGCCACACTGTTGACTAATGTTTGCAACAGGTGTCAGCAGAATTCAAATAGGGAAATGAGTGGAAAAAAACCCGAACGTAGCGCCCATTGATGTTGTTGCATGAATGTAACATCAACGTGTCACAAGTTAGGTAAGGCATACTTCTTCACATAACCTGTAAAGCAGGGAAAAGCTCTCTAAATGGAGAGTCACAGTTAGCTGTGGAAGCAGAACAGGAGAATGATCAGTGACAGCAATCTGTAGCCAAACAGCAAAAATCCTGCTTTGCTCTTTTTTTCCTCCTCCCCTGTTTCTCTCAATAGACATCCATCAAGCTGCAATAGGCTTTCTGCTGTCCAGTTTGTGTCTTGTAAATTGACAAGAGAGGGGAGAATCACTTTGCCCAGAATCCCTGCTAAATTACATGAAAACAGGATTTATGCTACATGTAAACTGTGTACATCCAGGCAGCTTTTAAGTGGAAACCAATTTTGTAGTGTGTAAGTATCATTGATTTGTTAATCTGAGATTTTTTTTTTCAAAACAAGCTGATGTGGATTAGCCAATTCTGGTTGTACATCTCCTACACATCATTTGAGTGCTGGATAGCTTTGTGAGGAAAGCACTAGAAATTAACCTCTGAGGCCTCTGCCTATAAATAAATTATTGATCCTTAAAAAAGAATCAGATAATCTCATTAGATGTAGTTTTCTGTAGCTTGGGTCTAAATCCTGCCATACAGAATCATTTATCATAATTGATGATCTTTTTCCTGAAGCAGACAGGAGCTAAGCTACAATAGATAGCAAATCCTGCAGGAATTGGTACATAAGAGCAGTATGAAGAATTTCCAACTGTTTTGAAGCTTAAGGGATGTTTTGTTTCCCCTCCAAATAATTCTAAGGGCTTTTAGCTTTTATGTATGCTTTTATAGCTCTATATCCAATAATTCTGTCAGGAAAAAAAGTGTCTCTGAAATTTCATGCATGATGGTATTCTGGAGCCAGACTGAAGTAGAAGGAATGAATTTCTGATCCATGACATAACAGACACAAGTGGAAAATACATAGTAAGCAATGTAATATTGTAAGGCAGAAGTGATACAGAGTTCAATACTTAACATATAAATGACTACTTTGAAGTACTCCACAGGAAAAATAGTTAACACAGTGTCAAAAGGTAAGTGTACCTAGTGTTATTTTTTACAACTGCAACTCAGTGTTCTGCTGAAATGAAGCAAAGTCAAGTGAGCATTTTAATGACATGAGAAAAAAGCAGCTGAACCTATAGTTAGTTTCAATAACTTGACTTTCCATTTTGCAAAAGGAAATAAATCCAGAGGACACTCATGTATAAGCTCTGTTTCTCTGTGGCTGGGCAAGGGAGAGATTGTGTGTGGGGGAGGGAGAGAGGATTTCTGGGGAACACCAGTTCTAACTTGTCTTGTCACCCTGCTTAAGTGTTAGTATCAAGGTCAGAGACGTTCCAGTCCTAATTTCTAGTGTCTGCCTCAGCATTCATAGTGCCAAACTATGTGATTCTAGGATCCCACCAGATAGAAATTTTCAAAAAGACTTCTTTTTTTCCTGATTGGAAATGATTAATACAGCAATACCTGTACCCAAGGCATGGGGGTGGGGAAGGAAACCCTCTACAGTTGGACATTATACCCTGTGGAGTTTCATATATGTGGTTGGTAAGGTTGGAGATTTGCTCGTATGCCTGTCTGTTCTGGCATCAGGACTCAGCTTAGATACACTGCAGTGTTGAAAGAATGCAGAAAAATGTAGCTCAGGGAAAAAATGTGCATGCTCTAGATATGGGAAGTAATTCAAATATTAGAAGAAATAGTGTCATACATAATGTCTAATTTAATGAAGATATATTGGGCTTGGATAATAAAATTATTGTGAGTTTGAAAAAAATGTCAGACTAGACCAACTAATTACACGGCATAGCATATCTCTATGTAAGGTGGTAAAGATAAAAGATGTATGATGTTGGTCTGGATTAACTCAGAAGTTATTTGTGGCCATGTAAGTAAAGACTGAAAGGAGTATCCTCTAGTGTGGTGTGGCAGCTGTTCTGTACTAAATTGCTAGCGTAATCTCATGAAATTGCTTGCACTAATTCACTTCAGTGTACCGATGAGTCTGATGGCATAATGCTGAGCTGTGGGGGTTCTCTCCTGCCCTGCACACAGTAAAGCATATCCATTTTCTTCTTTCTTTAGCCTTCCTAGTCCAGTGCAGCCACTGAGCTTGGGGTAAGTTGTAACAGCCTTGGAAATTTATGATCACAGTGCAAGCGCAGCATCCTTCTCTGATGCGTTAAAAGAGCCTATCCACCTAGCAGGGACTGTGTTTTCTCTTTTACGCACAAAGAACAAAATTGTCAGCATGCTGGCTAACCAGAGCAGAGTATTTTTCACTATTTTGCAGTTTGCATTTAAAAATAGATATTCCTCTACCAGGTAAACATTGTTAAGTATTCCTTCATTGGTACCAGGTTTATCCCTCCTGAGTAAAGTGTTATTTAAAAAAAAACCCTCACTGGACCGGACTTCAGCTGTACAGTAAAAATGATCAGGAATTGTTTTGCCATTCTTAATACTATTTTTGAAGTTTTGCAGAAAGAGAGCTGGATGTTAAAATGTTTTGTTTATGTATAGACAAATAATAAGTCACGTGCCATAAAAACGGATTGGCCATCTTTGATGTTCATTGACAGATCCAAAGCAAAGCATTCTTTATGAGAAAAAGCTGCATTGCCAATAAAGTGATCCCAACAGCCGAGCTTGTGCTGCTTAATTTGTTTCCATGGAGTGATATTATAATTCTGACAGACTGAAAAATTGCCTCGCAGAGACTCATATTGCATTTGTTGCTGAGTGCATCTTTGATATAACATTTGTTATTGTAGTGCTTGGGGTGTCTTCAGAGGAGTAATATTCTAAACGAACCTGGCTGTATTATCCCTTTAATGTAGAGTAGAATTCTGCATGAAATTTTCGGCTTATTTCAAATGTGTTTTGCCAGCTATTCATCACGAGTGGTCCATTCAAGAATACAGCCAGTATATCAGTATAAAATCAGAAAAATCCTTAACACTCTATCTTCAGGGAACCTCTCAGGTTGTTCCAATTCTTTTCTGTTAGATGAACAGATAGCATGATCTCTTGTATTTATGCCTGCCTGACAGTTGGCTTTTTTTTTATAGTAGAAACACGAATCACTGTTTGTAATGCAGGATTAGCCTGTCTCACACAGTATTATTAGAATTAGACCTGACTAGAGAGAGACTTAATTTCTTTTTCTTCTCTATTGAACTTTAGTTTTCATCCCACACCAGCTTTTTGCACTCCCAGGAATGCTCTGCCTCTTATGTTACAGTAAATATTGAGGAACATATGTATTATTTGTATGGATTTGCACAGACAAAAAATGAGAGCCATATGAAGTCCCCCCTCTGTGGGCTTCTGTGTTCTGAGCTGCCAGTAAAACGTAAAAAGATTGTACTATGATGTCCTATTAGACCTCAAGACTGGAAGGACAGTTTGTATAGAACACAGGCATTTTTCATAATTATGTTGCCTGCAGGGTTACCACCTGCCCTAATTTGATCTGATTAAGGTGAAATGCAAAACTGTCCTCATTTCACAAGTGGAACTGTGCCATGTTCCCTCACAGAGAGTAATAAAATATGCATACAAGTATCACCACTGCAAGGGAGGAAGAAAAATATTAGATTTAGGTAACAATTAAGATTTCAGCTCCATTACGAAAGTGCAGGTCACCTGTAGACAATTGCTTCGTTCTTTAGTGTTCTGGAAATGGTTTTCTGTCATAAAATCCCTATGAAAAAGAGAAAATCATAGCCATTCATCCAGATATGTCTGTACTATTCTGTGAGACATAATATATTCCATGGCTTTTTAAAATTCTCTTTTGCTTGGATGGGCTTATTGTCCATGACCATTTATTTTTAGAGTAGCTTGGGATTGTCTTATAGTCTGAGTCATTTACGTAGCAATTTAAATATTTGTCTAAGCTCTCAGTGAAAGGCTCATGTTGAAGTCTTATAAATGCTGCACAGATTACAGGAATAGCATTTTTTATGTACTGTGTATACAGAATGACGTCATATCCCGGGGAAAAAAAGAAATGCAAAAGTAGAAAAAAAAGCACTGCTATTTCTGGGTCACTGAATATTGTTTGCCATTCTCCTTTCTCCAATAGTAATTTTGTGCATGCTTATGCATGTGTAAGTAAGAGAGTGAGACCTACATGTGTGCTTCTTGCTTTTTCTGTGAGATTTTTTTTGAGTTCAGCATATTGATTTTCCTCTACTGTGGATAGAAAATAACCTTTAAAAATTGCATTTTAATATCCTTGAACATTAGTTTTGTGATTAAAGAGATTGAAAGCTGTGTTTGTTCTCTGGCACTTGGCCACATCTTCCTTGATGATACAATGGTTTATTCTACATTACATAGTCTGTGTAATAACCTCATTTGGTAAAATACAAGTAAGATGGAAATTTATCGCAATATGAATTGCTGAAACTGTTCTTTCTATCATTCCCAAAATTATAGGAGGACAGTTTCCTTAATTCAACTTCTAAGAGGTAAAAGAAGTAATAATTGCTCTTCAAATCTGATTCTCAGCACTTGAGATTTACAATATACTTCTGTTATCAAGCCATCAGCTGGAGAACTGCTATATGAACTTTGGTTTCATTTCAGCTTGGAAACCTTTTAGCATTTTCTATATCGCACGTGCTTAATTTTGGCATTCAGAAATGACAGTCTTTTAAAGACTTGCCCTTCAATAACTGGCAAGTGAAATTCTTCTATAGTTATTTTTGCCTTGTGTTGACTTTTATCCATGGATAGTTGGATTTTCCCTGAGAAGACAATCTTGTCTCTTATAAAGTCTCTACCACATGCTGAAAACCTCCTGACCTCTCACTTGCCTTCTCAAAGGTACTGATCATCATCAAAGGCCAGTGCCAGCATGAAGGTGAGAATTTGAGAGAACAGAGTTTGCTTTAGAGATTTCAACTACTTTTTGAATAAAAGATGAGAAAACCTTTCATGAATTGAGCTGATTGAGCTACAAACCTTGTATACTGAGAGTGAAGAGCTCCTCTCAGCCCAGATCCCTGCAATGAGATTTTCACTACTAAGGTTTATATGGCAGAAGGTGTTGGGTCTTTGAAAAAGAAATTCAGAGCAGCTCTGTTGTACCTCTACTTAAAAATAAAAAAAAATCAATCCACCTGATTATGTTAGGAGCCTTAGACTTGCTGATTTTCTGACTCTTTGATGTTATGAATAAACTGTAGGAGTAAATTCTATTAATTCAGAAACATTAAAAAAAAAAAAAAAAAGTTGTTTCTTTAAAATTTACTTTAATTTGACCAAAGTCAGCACTTACATGGTAAGGAGGGAATCATCTTTCTATTCTTGCTCCTGGAGCTGCTGTATATCAGCAGCAAAGGTTGTAGTTCAATTTCTCATTACAGATAGACAGCCCTGACTTTGTTTTGTTGCATGAGTTTAGTATTCACTGACTTTACTGGGAATTGCATGGTTGAATTTATGCCTATAATTTAAAGTGGAATATTGAGCAACCAGATGGTACAGACTATTTCTCAAATATGTTTGCACTATTGCATGGTTGCCCTGAAGTCTTAGTCTCTTGGGCAATATTGAATTATTTTTTTTAGAAAATTTCCTCCCTCTGACAGACTCTGTCAACAGTTTATCACATAGTGGTGCAGCATATAGAGAAAACTGCCAAAAATAACAAGCAGTGGCATGCTGGCATTGTGCAGCTCAGTACAATTCAGGGTTTGAATGCTGATGTGGCTAAACAGTACTTGTTCAAGTCTGGTTTAAATATTGTTTAAAATATGCAAAAAAAACCAAGGGAGCAGGTTCTAAACGGAAATGGCAGGTCAACATTCCTACTGTTATTTTCTGAAGTAAAGATTAATAGAAAGACTCTAGTAGAAAATGGCTAATGTGGTTCATTACTTCTAGTCATTTGGCTTTAAAGTATCATTTAAAAAAACCCAGCAAGTTGCAGCACAACAAAGGCCAGAGTTATGTGCAACATGAGAAAGCCAGCCCAGCAGAATTTTTTATAATCTGAGATGCTCTATTTGCTGCCAGTAGTCAAATTTTGTGATCCTTTCCCAAGTCTACTGCAGTTCCTTTGCTGAATTTTTACACAAGTGCTTCATGAGAGCAAAAATACCTTTTGGTCTTTGAATGAGTTTGAAATTAAGTGCATACAGACAAAAATGTAACCCACTCATTTGTGCAACTAACATCTCTGGTATCTGGTCAGAACACGAAATGTATTGTGTTCTGACAATCAATCTTTCACGAAAGTTTCTTGAATATTAGCTTCAGCAGCCTTTTTCATAGCAAAAAAATGTATAGGTCTTTTTGCTGACTGCAGCTGTCAGAAGTCAATCAAGAAAAACAAAAATTAACATAATACAGTTTGACAGGGGTATTAATCAAGAGAAAATGATATTTCAATTTTGTTTTTGTTTTTTTTTAAAGCAAAGCTTTCTTATTGTAGATTAAGCTTTGAAAGGGGGGCATTTCAATATATTCTTTACTTGCATACAGTCTTTTTAACCAAGTATATTACACTTTGCATACATAGCCAATTTTTTTTGCTAATATCCATATGTGTAAGCACCATTGACTTAATCGTTGCTATGCCAGTTTGCTTGAGCTGAAGTACTGTCCCACCATTTGTAGTTTTAGAGGGACTTTTAAAGACTTACAGGAAAGACCTTCATCATGTTCACCACTGGGTACATAAACAACATGCAAGTATTGTATGTCATGCTCTCTGGTTTAGCGTTGCCCAACTGCAGGGCTGAGCTTTACAGTCTAAATACATGTCTGTTGATTTTCAAAGGACAGAATTCAATACTTCTTCCTTTTGAAAATATCTCCTTTTGTATTTTTTTCCAAAGGAATCTGTATTACTGAAATGCTCTAATATATCTCTTTTTGGGTATATATTTATTTTACCTTGCTATCTACTTATCTAGATAACTGCACAGAAAAATATAATCTGCAAACTGATGTTATAAAAATAGCATGAGTACAAGGAAAGAAACCTATGTAATTTTTTTACTTTGTTTTTTTTTTGGTTGTACTGGATATGTTATTTCTTACATCATTTGTAACATGGCCAGTGCAAGGTATTTGGGCACTGCTGACTGCAGTCAGCAGTCTATTTACACAAAATAAATCATTACATGTTTCAGTGTGACTAACAGGCTGAATGCTACTTGTAGCATTTTGAAATAGATTTATAGCTAAGACATATTATACTTGCTGAGAAAAGTTCTTGTACCTATAGACAAGGCAAGGGAATAATCACTGTGCATCTGTTGAACAAATAGTTGGTTTTCTTTCTTGGGGGAAAATTGTTCCATGGCTGAACAGCCCCCTTCCCCACCACCAATCACAACAGATCATCAAAATAGTGGTTGGAAGCCAAAGTCTGAATTAATGGGTCAGAGAATTTAAATTTGCAAATATGGCTTGAATGCATGATCGACATTGAGAATTCAAAAGGTAAATAAATAAGGCCTTTTGTTAATAATAGATCAACAGGTAAACCTAGTGATTAGAAGCTGATTTCCTGAGAGGATTTTGACTCCAGTGTGTGATTTTATGATTAATGATGGTTAGCAATAGCTGATCTTCCAGATAAAGCTGTGTGCTCACATGAATCCCTAGCTTTTTAAGACCTGCAGAGGTAAGGCTTGGGACTTGAGATGACGAAGTATTCATAGAATACTTTTATTACCTTTCTCTCTTTAAAGATTAAATCTTTCTTATACAAAGGAAAATATCTGTAAGCACAGTGTATGTCTACAAATTAATGAATTTTTAAGTTTGATAACATTAGAAGATTAGGTAACAACAGAAGGAAAAGCCTCAATAATTTACTATTTACAAAAGTATAGCTCATGAAGGTTGTAAAAAGAAATTGTGGAAGTTGTTGTAATAATACTCTTCTGTGGGAACTGTGAGAAAATGTTTTTACACCTTTCACAATCCACAGGCATAAGCAATATTCCAAAGATAGGCTTATGTGCTTATATTCTGTAAATTACATACTTGATATTTTTCATAGTCTTTTTCTCTTTTCAGAAAAATATTTATGCATTCCAGACACTCTCCTTAGTTTTGCCTTTGTTCATATTCACATGACATCAAAAATGAGAAAAGGTCACCCAAAACATCAAAACATGTAATTAACACAAGCACAATGATGTCACTTCATACTTTGAAAATCATTGTCAGTTCCCATAAGAGTGACCACACTGTCACCAGCACAGGGTTGTTTTTCACTGGGAGAGACACAGACAGCAGAAAGGTGATTTTTTTACACCAATATTCCAATTAGTTGAACAGGTTGGAAGAGATGGGGAAAATGACATAACAAACAAATTCATATGAGTTATGGGAATTCAAACCTGTTTCTATGAAAGTCCTAGTCCGAATCCCTCCTCGCTACCCCTTTATCATGCCCATTGTTATCACACACAGTGCAGGGCTCTGCTCTTCCAGTCATTCCTGCTCGCTCAGTGGAGTTGTCTGGGCTGGACTGGGCTGAGTACTCGCACCTTGCATGTGGAGTTCCCCCTGCTGTGTCCCACTGTAGCTAGAGGTTGGCTGTGCCCTGGGTGGATACATACTGTAACAAGCACCTCTGAGCTGCAGGCTTCCCTTGCTACTATATATTGCAAGTACTGCCATTAGAGTGCTGCATTTCACACTTTTAGAATTATTTTGTTGTTGTTGTTAATACAGAACATTTTTATTAGCTGTACTCAAGTCAAATACAATTCTACATGGAGCAATCAGGAAAAAGGAAAAAAAAAAAGACAGGTCCATTAATTTGCCAAGCATGAAGTGGCTATTCTCTTGTATTTGAAACATCTTTCAGTTGCAAGCTTGGTTTAGCAATTAGCACTGTGGAAAGATATCCTTTGAAGGACACTGATAAATATTCTTATATGGCTATGTTCAGAGCTCACAAAAGGGTATGTACTTTTCAGAATTAACTAGTGTTGATGCATACATAAATTTTAAAGTGCAAGGAATAGAAGTTACACTGTGTTTATAATGTAAATGCTCGGTTTGCACAGAGCTAAATATGATGGGAAAATGTATATGCTGAAAGTTAAGCATGTGCAGAAATGACTGAGATTGCATCTGTTGCGTGAAAACTAAGCTCGGCTAACCTTAAAAGTCTAAAGTTACTTGTGTAAATCTTACCTTGTCACCTTAGTCTCCTCATTTAATGGAGATAAGTGAATAACTTTTTG
Organism: Actenoides hombroni; assembly: GCA_024336885.1. NCBI lineage: Eukaryota > Metazoa > Chordata > Aves > Coraciiformes > Alcedinidae > Actenoides > Actenoides hombroni. Next base: position 4,004,763 of record WUAM01000004.1, read on the forward strand.
GGGCCTGCCTCAGACCACGGGAATTACCCTTTCAAGGTGCGTATTTCCACCTATTGACATAAAAATGAAGCATGCAATGAATATATTATACTCATATAGCCAATATTTAGATGCTTAAATTCAGCAAATTGAATCTCATCCAACTGTACCATTTGGGGAAAGATGAAATTTAAAATGCAAAGCAGGAAATAATGCTATGAACGTATGGTAGATGTTGAACATGATCCTACAGTAGAGATATATATGCTTGTAACTACTGTTGATGAAGACATCATACCATTTTCTGTGAGTCTCTGAGGCCAAAAGTCATCCAGGGCCCATCTCATCCCCCAGCCAGAAGCAGGACAGCCAGGGCCACCAGGACAGCCCCAGCACTGGCTATTGGGCACCTCCCTGGAGGATAGGGACAGGTTAAGGTTGGGTCTGAACATGGGGCCATGGGTGGGCCTGCCTGGGTGGGCCAACATGACTGGGCAGGGCAGGGTTGTGGGGAACTGCAGGCCATCTCTGCTGTGGAGTTGATGGGATGGGGACTGATGGCCCTGAGGGCTGACATGGGGTCCTGGGATGTGGGGAGCCTTTGTGCAGCTGGGCAGGGACACTCAGGGCTGGTGGTGCCGTCAGGGCCCTGGCACTTCCATTGGTTCTCAGTCAGCTGTATTTGTTAAACAGCAGTCATTTTTTGCTTTTATTTCACCACTTTATGCAATATTAAAGGGTTGGTTTAATTTCTTCCTTTGCCTTCTCACTGGAGAATATAAGTCATACAAAATGATAATTTTAAGCTAAACCAAAACCAGAAGCTAATTCTGTCTGAGAAAAAATATGTGAAGACTTGGGTAATTAAATTGGTAGTAGTTAGAATCATAGTTTAATGACAAGTGTAGCTGAAAATTTGTGTTCCGACCAGTTGAAATCAGGGGATTTATGATGTTATGAGACATTAAACTGTCCTTCCTAAATTTTGTTTCTTTATTCTTATCTTGGAGATACATAAACTTATATGAACAGATAAAAAATATCTTTATATCTTTATGAAGAGAATACCACAATGTAAACTGTAAATTTACAGTTGCAAATTTCTGCACCTTTGAATGTACCTTTCATTCATAAATGCAGCATTTAGAGTTAAATAATAAAACAATATGAGATTCAAGCAACAACAAAATTATTCAAACAAGTAATCTGGAGTATGATGGAACATTTAGAAGGAAATAATATGCTTAAATTTAATTTAAGTAATAAATGCTTAAATAGGAGCAAGGAAATTACTTGTGGTGAGTTTATAAAGCTGCTGGTGTATCATCCTTTCATAACATAGTTTTCTGCTTAGACTCAGGCTCATTCCTAAGACATCACATCAGTTTTATGGGTCTTAACTGCATTGATATCAATGGCGATATGTCAGAAGAAAAAATGGTATGAAAATACTGAAGATTTGCATCAGTTTTCTATTTCTTACATCTTTCTCTGCCTTCACAGTTAGCAGAAACCTGTAACAGTCATTGTTGCCAAGAACATATGAAACAAGTAGATTTGAATGCAAGTTGAAAGAGAGAACTAATAAACAATTTAGCTGCCATTTTATCGGCCTACAGATGTCCTCAATCCTGTGTTTTGGCTTCTGATTAAAGGCAACTGTCAATGCTTTTGCATCATTTCCTTTTAACACTCTTATACATAATTGTTATTGATTGGTTTATTTAATATTCCTGTGATTTGGTTTATGTCTGTGGAAATTTCATGTATGTCTGTACTTTTTCAAGTAATAATTGTGAAGAGGAAAACAGAAAGTTTCAGTAATTATTGAGACCATTGATTATAAGGGTTTCTGTACTACAGAGGGCATAAAATCTAAACCTCAAAGCATTCTACACAAAATAACAGAAATCTGTAAAGTGAAGATTATTTATTTCATGTGACCTGCGCTAGTTGCACATCAGAGACTTAGAAAATACATTTTTCTTTTAACCTTTGGTGTGCACAGCTTACCAGTGAACCCTTTCGGCGCTGTGGTTTTAGCTTGTAATAATTTTCAAGTCACTATGTGTGTTTGCATATACATGAATATGTTGATGGATATTTAGTGGTTTTGTGGGTAAGATCACAAATAGTTCTTAATGCTTTTCATCAAAACAGGTATTTTAAAATCTCTTTTCTTTTTATTTAAGGAATGATTATTTGTTTATAGCTTTTATCTCTAGTGACAGTGACAATGACAAAGGAATTTAACATCATCCAAGACTTTTTCAAAACTCCCAGATATTTGGTAAAAATGGGTCACAGCATTGCAACATGTTTTATAAAGGTCCTCTTACAGAACAGAACACATTAAAGTAGAAATAGGAACCATCAGAAATACATCCAGAAATATCCAAAACCAAAGGAAAATGTTCTGATCTTCTTTTTTGTTTGTTTGTTTTCCATGTTTTTAATTTCTATTTTTTTTCCTTAAATTATTGTTTGACAAGAATAATTTTCATTGCGTCCTGAAATGATTGGTTGTTCAATGTGAAGATCTAAAAGGTCTTCTTACAGACACCAGACTGTTAATGTGTGTCAGTATAATTCAATATTGTACACATTTGACATTTCTGAACTTGTTGCTGGAAAAAATCATGCCAACAGTGACATGGTTTTTAAGCTCTCTCCTTCTTCTTTGCTAGTAGCTTCAGGATCTCTTGTATAATCAGCTTTCAAGATCCAGAGAAAGTCTGCACTCTGAAAAGATTGAAAACTAGATTGAATAAGTCTCTGAAAAATAGACTATACAAAATATTGTACTGGTAAAAGGATGCTGCAGTGGACAACTAGTAACACATAAAATAAACGTATATGTGTTTATATATATGTATATATATATCTTCATAATTCTACAGATTTTTTTACAAACAAAGATCCTTGGTTTCAAATTGTTTATAGTCTAACATGAAAGAAAGAGAGGATGCACATAAGCAGTTCACATGAAGAAGATAATATAAATTATGCCTGAGGGCAGAATGGGATGAATTTCTGGGAGAAATAGTCATTCAGGAAATATGATTTCAAGGAAATCATGGAAAAATAAGAAGTTCTCAATAGTCAAGAAAAAGGAAGTTTTCCCATCTTAACAGATTTAATGAATAATAATTGGAAAGAATAAGATGGAAGAAAGAAATGCCTGGTTGAAGAAGGTGTAAAGACTGCAAAAAGCAGAGGCAAGCAGAAAGCAGTTAAGTTGGTGTTACAAAGCTAATATCTGTCAAAGGTTAACATGCAGTATTACATGAAATCATAATTATCCTCTACACCTAGAAATTCCTATAGCAGTGTGCAAACAATGCAGGTATTTTCAGGGAAAATAACATGTGGGGAAAAAAGATTACTTAAGGCCTTGAAGATAAGGGAGAGGAACTGTGTTTTATGCAATAAGTTCTGATCTGAAACACAGAATTCAACAGCTCTGGACTAGAAGTCAGAACTCAGGTCAAGATGTTAGTGAGACAGTGTTGATACATTGGGGTTTGAATGAGCTGGAAGATAGGGATGGAAATCACAGTGAAAATGCACAGAAAAAATGCTGTATAGCAGTTATTCTGTGGTGAAGTAGTAAGGACAACTTTAAGTGCATTGAGAACAGGAAACAGAATGAACATAGGAGCCTAAGCATGAGGGAAATGAGAGAAAATTAAAGGTGATACAAGGGTTGTGGTCCTAGAAGTTGAGGAGCATAAAAATCCGTTAAGAAAGAATCACGCAGAGCTAAAATTCATGCATTCATATATGTCAATATCCTTGTGTATGAGAGGAGGGAAGAGGTGGGTGGAAAGAAGCCTATAAGAATATCATAGGTGTTATTAAATGGGAAGAAATAGTAATATTTAATTAATGTCAAGCCATTAATAGATAGTTCTTACCATATGCTTAAATCATAGCTACCTTTGAAAGGGCTTGCTGATGAAGTTGTGTTGATGGTGCTTTCTCTACCTGTATCTCCTCTGAATGGTGATAAAGCATTTACCAGAAAAAAGATGATTTGAATATCATTTAAATCAGTTCCCTGAGTATAAAAAGTTATACCAGTAGAAGACTTGTACTAGTATACTTGTGTCTGTAGTAGGGGGGTTGCCTTCTTTAGTTATGTTGCTTGCAAGTATAAAGGCTTTTCCCTTTGTATCCCTAAAAAAACTCTTCCAACAGAAGTTGTGAGTGTAAGCTGTGTCTCACTGGCTTTGGATGAAGCCACAGAGCTGGTGGAGATTCCCTGGCAAATGTCTCCAAATTCATTTACATCCTTTTAATGGCAGTCATTAGGACTGAGAGGTAACTCTTTGTAGTTGCATCAGCAGAACAGCAGATTGAGAAAAACCATAGTTCCTCCCACGTTCTGGGGAGAACTATGCTCTTAATTCCTTTTAAGGAATTTTCTCTGTTCACAAGCAGATGCCTCAATTTATGGTAAGAAGAATAAAGCCCAGATTGCTTTCACAGTCTGCACTTTTATTCCCTTGCCAGAAATGAGTCTAGTAGTGTACAAAAGTGAGTAGCAGCCTTGGATTTCATCACCAGGAAGGTAATCACACTCTGAACAGGTCAGTAAAGTGCATGGCATCTATCAAGACATAGTCTTTCTTAATGGCTGGTACAGATGTGAAAGTCTGTAATGATTGAACGTTAATCTGATTGCAAAGATCTGGCACATCACTCCCCTGTCTGCATGGTTGGTTTGTGTATTACACCTGTGGGTGACAACTACATATTTGTGAAATGTGTTACACTTGTGACAGCCAAAACTAAAGTGATCTGTGAGGCCTATGAAATCCTTCAGAGAATCAGGGAAAGCCAGTATTGCATTTAGAAATGAGTCCAAACCTAGTGTGTGAATCGGAATTCAGCTTTGGACAGTGCCAAGGTTTTGATGTGAGATCCTCTTTTAACAGTCTTTTTGGTTTACACTAAGGGACTGGCGGTATCTGGCAGACAATGCTGCCCTTTTCATCTTGCTTTTGTTTGTAGTCCTTTGGGGAAAGGGCTAAAATATTCAGAATATAACCTTTCTAAGTGTTCTTGGTAGCATGCTCAGAAATGTGGAAGGATTATTTGATAGATGGTTTTCAGCATTCTGGTGCCTGCAGAACCATGGCTAATCTTTCTAATCTTCTTTATCTAATGTAATCTGTATATTCTATCCTATCTGCATTTATGTATCTTATGCTGAAACTGCAGTGACAGGAAGCTCTAAAATGCCTATTTTTGTTTCTTTCCAACAGCTGGCTGTCCAGACTCCTTGATTAAAGAGCTTCATCACTTCAGGATTCTGGGTGAAGAACAGGTGAGTTAGCATCTCAAAGGCAGCATCTTAATGTCATGGAAGATAGACACTAATGAGACAGTTGCATCTCTCTCCAGGGAGGCAGAGTGTATCTCATGACCCCCAATGACCTGAAATGTGGGGAAAAAAACAACACAGGAGATGTATGTGAGATTTTTTCTTTCCATTCTATCCATCAGCCTTGACAGGTTATTAATTGCTACATCTGCTATCTGACACAGCTTTTCGTCTTTCAACTACAGAAGTAAACAGGCTTTCTAAAACAGTAGATAGACAAACAATCTGACTAAGGGATTGATACTTACAGCTACCTATGATATTATCCATCTCTTTTTGTGGCCTTTTTTCTCTTTTAAAGGTGGGGGTTTCATTCATAATTATAGCCATGCTTGACACTCAGTAACCTACTTCTGTAGAGGGATCTTAGGAAAGCATAAGTGAAGTATGCTTATCAGTTAGAATATAGCCATAGTTGTTATTTTGTCAATAATGAAATAAATGTACAGGGATATTAAGGAAATGGACTTAAACTTTGAGAGATAAGTTGAATTTTCAAATGCTTAATGCTTCTGAAATTCAAGTTGTTTTCGAAGTATCTCTGCTAATGTCCTGGTTATAAAGCCTAAATTTCTGACATAGAGATGGAAGTACTAGGGACCAAGGGCCTGAAAGCTCAGCATTAGTGTGTTGTACGTGAGAATATCTGCATCTTTTAATGAACCTGGCACCAAGGTACTCTCACAAGATTATATCAGGGCTATCACAAAGGTAGGAGAAGCTCCTAAATGTTAATTCAAAACATGGTTTCTTAGTTTTTTGATCAGATTATATTGTCATGTTGCTTCTCCTTTCCCTGTCACTCTTCTTTTTTTTTATTACAGTTGTACTGCTGGTACATTTTCTAGCCTTCCACTTTTCCTCTACCAGCCCCCCACTTCAGTTGTTATACAAAGTGAAAAGCCAAATCCCTCAGGGATTCAGCTTTTCCTCAGCAAATAGGCAGCATGAAGGGGAGTGTAGGAGGGTTTGTCTGACAGGAAGGGAAAAAAAGACAAACTAGGCTAAAGAAGATACTGGAAGCAGGGATCTGGTAAGGCTGGGGATTTAGGAAGAAGAAATAAAAGAAATTATTACCAGGATGATGGAGCCAGCTGACAAATGGAAGGCAGATTGAGATGAAGCATGTGAATACTGAAGTGATAGGGCCAACTGGTGAAAGAGGGTAGGAAAACCCTCTGAGAAACCAGAACAGTAGGGATAAGGGTCTGACAAGATGCTGGGACCAAAGACTGGAAGGGAATGACCAAATAAGGGAACTTGCTAAAGAGAGTGGTAAATAAAGGAAGATCTGTACTTAATGAGCTGCAGAAGGAGGTGAAGCTAAGCAGAGAAGGAATTGGAGAAAAGAAGAGATTTAAAGAAAAAGTAGAGAAGAGCTAAACCAAGACACTGCAAGTATGAGGGAGAGGGCTGAACCAGGCAGACTTTGATAGCACCACTAGAAGAGCCCTGAGAATGGAGTTGTATATCTTAGCCTTGATAATGATGACTGACACAGCAATATAATTTAGTTGATGACCTTCCCTTTTTTTTTTTTATGTTTGCTTTTTAGAAAAGGAAGCGGTAGACATAAAAATGAAGGCTAAAAGAGTTAAGAGTATGAATGAAATATCAGATTTAAGATTACACTCTCTTTGTTCTACTCACCTACCCTTACACTTTTGCAGTAAGAGAGTATTAAATGATTTGATCATAGAAATTCAGAAGTGGGATGATGTAAACCACAAGGAACTACAGAAGAAAAGATAATTAATTTCTGTCCAATAATAAGAGAAGTCTTGAAGAGAGTAGGGAAGTTTGATGAGGACAGCCTCACTAAACAAATAAATACTTGGAATATTTTTGGTATTCTTTCAGACTTCCATATTGAAATTACTCCTCTTTGTGGTGAATGCATCTAAAGAGATGAGAAATTTTTTATTGTCATGCATTAGGAGCATAAAACTGTGCAGATGGAAAGTTGTTTTGCAGAATGGGTCTCACCTAAATATTTGCCTTTCTCTGAAAATGGCTATGCTAACAGATTATTTGCATACAGTAGCTATCATCATGGTCTTAACTACTGTCTTTGCAAGTAGTGAACATTGACATGAGGCTTGAATTAGTCCATAAGCCCATACAAGTATAAAGAATATTGCAATTATATTCTGTCTCTACAAAAACATTGTTGTCATGAGTCTACTGATGACAGTAACTCTTTTTTGAAGTTAGCACACACTTTGACAGTTAGGGAGAAGGTGGTGCAAAACCAAGGTAAAAAAAAATAAAATACATCTAAAGGAAGAAAGAAAGCAATTACAGGCAAAGTCATTTATTCACATGTCTATCTAATTATTTCTTATATTTATTTAGTTATATATTCACTTTTAAAAAAGATTTAGTGTCTTTTTCTGTTGTCATGCATACCAGATAGAAAAAAAAATCGTAATTAATTCTAACACTGTTTTATTCAGACTGCTTACAATTTCAGTATTATCAACCAACATATATTTTCTTCCACTCCAAGCAATAGAAAACGAATAATAGGAGCATGTTACTGCTTCGTGTCCAGTCTTGATTTATTTTTAAAATGCTTATGTATTTAAGGGCAGATTATAAAAGCAGAATGGACTATTGTGATAATCTGTTCTGATCTCCTTTAGAATACACATTACATGACTTTCTTGGATTAATTCTTGTTTAAACTGGAGTATATTGCCTAGAAAAACATTCATTCTTTGTTTACAAATCACTTGCAGACATTAGAACCTATTATATCTCTCAGTAGTGAAAGATAAAAAATTCTCAGTCTCTTTTCTCTCCACCACTCTACCAGCACCAATATGCTCCTTACACTGCATATCTTCCATTCCTCAATGTCCAGTTCCTTTACATTTGTAAATGCCTTTGTCCTGTTACAAGGCAATAGGTGATCATCATAATAAAAAAATTACTTCAACCTATGAATGCAACTCAGAAAAAGCTACCTCGGAAACAGGACTGAAAAAATTACTTACACAGCAAAAGGGAATCTGTCCAACAGGCTGTCAGCTAAATATGTTTCAGACAGAATGAAGGAACCTTTCAGTTTGAAGTGGACATTCCCACTGGAACTTGTGGGTTCCAGTTAAACCAGTGGCTACCCAATAAGGAATATAATTTTCCTTCTAAAGATTTCTATTTATTCATCTAAGAGGTGCCTTAGTGCACTGGACATGTAAAACAGTCTCCTGGACACGTAAAACTCCTATGACTTCTCCTCCCTTAGAAGTATACATTATGGGAAATTCATTCTATCTGTAAAGTCTGTCTTTTAAGGTTTAGTTGGGGGCAACAAGGTAGTTTTTAAAGAGGGAATTGTATAGAGACTTTATGGAAAGAGGTAATCATAGACTCCATGGTAAAACAGATTGCATGTGCGTATCATGCACCAGGGAAGCTTCCAGAGTAATTGGCTTAATGTGCAACACAAATACATTTAGCAACAGATTGCTACCCCACTTGATACTTGACCCTTTGAGAAGGTGTCAGAGTGTCTGACCTAGAAAAATCTCCGAAAGAAGTTTTCACTGGTTTATTTTGGACCTCCTTTTTACAGACTCTCCCAGTGCACAAAGATCTGTACAAGGCAGAGAGTCTCCTGGACATGCAGCCCCAGGAAGTGTAAAACCGGAAGCTTTCTAACTGTCCTTAGCTCTGTTGAGCTTTTTCCTGCAATTTGGTCTCACTATTCATAATCCATCATTTTCCCCTAGCATAATGGATTCAGCCCAACCTGCTGGCTAACTGCTTCACTTCATAGGTACCTGAGATACAATCAGGATTGGGATGAAGATTTATTTACTGGGAAGCTATTGAATAATAGCACAGTACAAGCAAGTTAGTCTCTTGTAGGAGCCATTTGCTCTGTCAGGCTGGTTGTCTCTGCAAGTAAATGCAAATGGTTTGACAAATGGTGATAGTACAAACTGCTTACAAAAATATATTAAAGATGCACTAAAATATAGGCTCTGTCCAAATACAGTGGGTGGCAGGTAATTCAACAAGCCGGAGACAGCAGAGAGAACACTTTAATTCAGACCTAAACACTGCACTATACCAACACAGGAAGATGACTTGCAGTGAACTGTTACTGAGTCTCCCTAATGACTCTCTGAGAAACTTCCCTCTTCTCCCCAAAGTGATAAAAAAAAAAAATCTTGTTTAATTGTTTAAATGGAATATTGTGATTCATTAATAAAATAGCAGCTACATCTGAACGCTGGAAGGGAAAACAAATAACACAAGAGTTAGCAATCTGCTGCTATACCTGAGTGCCCCCAACAGGTCACAACACAGATGAAGCAGATGACAAGCCAGTGGCAGGAAAAGAAGCTGCTAAGTAATGTATAGCTGCGCTTCTCTGCTATATCATCTTCTGTGACAACTTTGCAGAGTGTATTGGCCAGTTTCTTGATATTTTGACACGGGAATGATCAATTTTAACAGATCTCTCCTATCAGCTACTACTGCAACTCATATCACTGCTCACTTTTTTTGTTAGAAATGTTGTGCACTTTTATATCCCTGGAATCTGATCAAACCTGAATGGGGGCACTCCTTTGTTATTCGCCTTTTTTTTTTTTTTTTTTCCACATTTCCTTGCCAGTTGAGGAGAACATATGCAAAGGAATAACTTGATTTGAAAACCTGCAGATGCACATCCCCATGCTGTTCAAAGGTGATGTGGGCATGTGGTAGGTTTTGCTGTAATCTCTAACTTTAGGAAATATGGAAATCTAGTGTAATAGAACACAGTGTGGACAGAAATCATTTAATGCTAATTGAAGCTTTAAAGGAATTCGTATACAATGTGTATGTGTGGCAAAGGGAGAGTCCTTTTGATTATTTTTTTTCTTGCAATACTTGCTAAAGGATTTTTTTTAAGTATATGCTACAGAATATTAATATAAAGTCAGTCTTAAACTAATTGATATATATTTACCCATTCAGGCAAAAGTAATGTCATGTAGCAATTCTAATTAATCATCTGAGTTTAGTGCAGGAAACTGTCAAATATAATCAACAAAGTGCTTCTGAATTATTTGTGGGTCAAGATTTTTTTATAACTACACTTGCAAAAGATGTATCCTCTTGATAATTCACATGCAGTTTTTCCTTAAAAAAAAAAAAATTTAAAAAGAAATTTTCACTGGATGATTAGGATTCTCAAATCTGTATCTTCACGTGTAGACTTCCTTAGAGCACTGTGCTTTCCCACCCAGTTCCCCAACTTCAGCCACTATTCAGTATAAGTGATACCTACATGTATCTCCCAGTTTTCTCCACTTCTCTGTCTAATATCCGCTTTCTGTTCATTTAATTTAGTTCACCTTTTGGATTTTACATGACCATCCCATCACTCTCTTTCTCTAAAATTGATCTACTGTGTTTAACTCTTGATTCTCTTTACACCACTTTTTTTTATAGCTGGAACTACACAACAAACTTTATAGTCTTGCAGTTTCATAAGACTAGTGATGTGGCTCTCTTTTCTTTTTGTACTACATCTGCTTTGTATATCTCCTAACTGTCACCTTCTCTGACTTCAGAAGTAACTGGAATCCATGTGAGTTCCTCAGTTTTGTCTCTTCTGGATTATCAGAACTTTATTGTCTTTGAGTTCTTGTCATAGGTAGGGCATCTCTACTTTCCTCCTCCTCCTTTTTAATTTGTTGTCTGTGCACAAGACAAGGAAAAATAATTTATTTTTGGTTCAACAGCTGAAATAAGGAATGGGGAGAAAAAAAGAAGAAAATACTTGTGACCAGAACTAATTTAAAGACTTTTCCTGTCAAAATGAAAAAAATGTAATTCTGTGTATTACCCAAATTTCCATTTGTTTACTTGTCTGTATCAACTGTCAATTAAAAACTTGAGTGCTTCTGAAAATAGAGGAATTCTCTTCTACCCCATTTTTATTAAATTCGGAGAGTTTTGAACCCCAGTGTTCATATTTTCAGGCATATGTAAAACACGGGACTTCTTCCATTCCTTGGATGACTTTGATTCCTGTATTCACGCTTGTGACTGGAGAAGTTGAATTCTTGAAAGCCAGTATCTTCTTCAGTAAATCTCAGTTGCACAATTTGCAACGGTATCAGATGAAAAGATTCCCTTGTGTGCATTCCAGACAGGGTGGTTGTTACTTGTAAGGGAGAAAGAAACGTGGATTCAAGTTCCACAAGGGCTGGAAAGAACTGGATGTTTATCTCCTGCATTCAGTCTATTCAAACTGATCTCACAAATACCTGCTGGAATATCATAAACTTCCAAAGGTAAATACAGTACCAAACCATACACTGTACTTGGTCCACTTTCTTCATTGCATCATATTGTCTCTTACATATTCAGTTTGATTTCCAATACCGCCTGCTCCAGTGTTCTCTCTTCTCAGTACTTTTTATTTTCTATTTTCATACTTCTCACCTTGTGCTTTCCTTCATATCATTCTGCAAACTGTACTCTTTTCTTTCTTTCCTCCTCTCTAGTCCAGTTTGATTTCATCCATGAATTGTGTTGCATTGGTCCAGTTGAGGTTTTGTTATCTAAATATTTTCTTGAGACTGCCTTACCCAGTTTTCTGTGACTGTCCAAAGTCAGGCAAATTCCAGCCCTCTAGAAGGTGATTCTCTTTCTGGTCTTTTTTGTGGTGATCCTGTGGGAACAAAAAGGAGTTGATGCTCTGAACTTGCTCTTCCTACCCTAATGTTGGCCAAAAGAGGAGCCCAGTAACTCAGAAAACATAAAGTAAGGATGTTCCATGGAAAGCTATATCAGTCCATTTCTTTTTAATCTATATTTTAGATGACACTTTTGTAACTATTTTTCCTAGTTCGATGACTACTAAGGGTTTTGTACTTTAAGTTGCCTAATTAAATTACATAATTCATTCTTGGGGGTTTTTTTGTATGTGTATAATACATATAAATAAAGTGCTTAGTCTACATTATGTACTAATAGTTCCACAATCTAATTTTGAAACACACAGAAGGTTATTTGATTTATAGGAACAGTAAAAACAATCTGACTCCAGAAAGTAGATTTTCTTTCCTCTGAGACTGTTACATGCAGTTAAAAGAAACAAGTAATTGAATTACCTTTCAGAGGTTAGAAATTTTGGCTTTACATGTACTGTTAAACTTTTGTCCAAAGTTCCCTGTGAGGCTACTACTGAGCAGATGCTTTTAAGTGTGAGGGGGGGAAAAAAAAAAGGAAAATAAAGAAAACTATGCCCAAAGTGTAAAAGCAAAATTAAAGTAGCACAAGGCATATGTGCTGTGTCAGGGAGGGTTAGAATAGATGATCTTTTACGGTCCCTTCCAACTCAAACCATTCTATGATTCTATGATATTACAGCATAATTTGCAAATTAAACAACACTTCAAGGAATCACTGTGTTGTCAAAGTGTATTTTGCAGGGTTTTGTACATCTACGTGCATTTCAGTTTTGTCTTGGTATCTGAATCTCAGTGTACCTAAAAAGAATGCAATGCATAGTTAAACTCGTTTTATTCCTGTGTCAGCCCAATGATTTCGTTTATATTGTCCTTGATTTACGACCTGAAATGATTGAATTTTCACTGGTTGAAAACTTGATACCATTCTAAGACTCAAGGGAAACTATCCCCATGTGGAAACTGGGTTGTAGGGAATAAATGCTTACAATTATCCAGCTTCCATGTCCGTGTCATGCTATAATTTATAATCATTTAGAAAAATAATTTCTAAAGGCCATGACAAATTTTTAAGAGAAAAAATTGCACAAAAGAACTTCATGATATGGTTGAAACACTGCAAGTAGAGCTGGTAATTCTTTTCACCCCAATTTTTATTCCATGAAAGTAATAGATTTGAGTTGGCTGGGGCAATTCACAAACTGAGGGGGAAGTTCATAACAGGATACAGTTTTCAGATTAAAAAATAAATCAGAATGTTTTAAATCTGACTTGTTCATATACCTTTAGCTGTTAGCACTATTGTTATGGAGTAAATAAGTTTTAATGGTTTTTGAGTGGGGAGGCTATATTTTCTTTTTTTTTCTTCTTTTTTTTTTTTTTTAAATAAACATTGAAATGTATGCTTCTATGGTCAATCCATCAACTATTTAACTACTTCTATTTCTGAGGACCTTGTAACAGTAGCATATAAATGCCTGACATGCTTTGCTCAAAAGCTTCTTCCTAGCAGCAGTAGATGCCTGGCTATTTCTGTGTAATTTTATGCCCTTCATTACCATAGTATTTGATGTCCTCATGACTATTAATGGTTTTTACTTCTTAACATGACAGTGAAATCAGCAAGTATCATTCTCCCTCTTTACAAATGGGGAACTGATGAGAAGCACAGATTAAGAACTTACGTGAAAACCACAGGAAGGCTGTGCTGCTCCCAGGAATGAAATCAAGTGCCATGAATGCCAGTTCAGTCAAGCTCCCCATATATTAAACTTTGTAAAGAGTTTTTTTCCTAAAAATAATTTCAGATATTTTTCCTCCTTGTAGCATGCAGAACCATTTTACATGTGATAAGTGCATCTTTAAATAGGAGGCATATTGATAATAATTCAGTAATAGATACTGTGAAATATTTTGAATGAGTTAGATTAATCTTCTAATGACAGCTTTTTACATGTTAGATATCTAGCTTAAGTTGGTTTCCTCAGCTCCAACTATAGCACATCCACAGGTTGATTCACCCTATCAATGATACATATAGCTATGTTGTGGCAAACACATATATGTTTTGCTACTACATGTTTTAGTTGGTTGCTGGGTTTTAAGTGAGTTGGTGTACAGACCCAAGGAAAAAGAAATTGTAAAATGTCATCTTATATATATATCCAGACTTCGAAGGCAGAAAACTGGTGAGGTAACTAGATGTCTAGATGTGCAAATGCATTTAGAAGGATCCTATATTCAAAGTGATACCTTTTTTGGCTTTTATAGTATGAAAATCACGATGTGAGTGCTGTACTGATTTGGCATGAGTCCTGTGCTGAACCAATATAAAATGTTACATTGATTGGACAGAATATGATAGCTTTTGTCCATCTCACCAGTAGGTAGACTGGACATTTCCTTTCTGTAACTTTCTCTAAAAAGACAGGTTGATTCTTACATAGGTTCTATTTCTGTGTATTAAAAAAAAAAAAAAAAAAAAAAAAAAAGCAGGGGGGGAATCTCTCCATTCCCTTTTATTCTTTCTCCCCCTTTATTTCTTAAATTATTAACTGGAAAAAATACCCTTTTCTTAATCTAAGTATATACTGGAAATGCTGACAGAATCTCAGCTACAGTGTCACTGGTGTTTGCCTCCGTAATAAGACGCTGCTAAAGAATCCCACATACAGCACAATGTTCCCTCTTAACGGGGTAAGACAATCACCATACTCACCTTCAGGTCCAGTCTCTGCCTTGCAATAAAATTAGGTTGCACAGAGTTTTGAAGCTGTGGTTGCCTATATTTCTGTTCAAGGCCAACAGAACAACTCAGAGCAATCAGCATGCAATTACTTCAAGGATCACAAACTTTGCTGAAAATTGTTAAAGTCCAACATTAAATGTTTATGCCATTACTCTAGATTCAAATGTAATAATAACAGAGAAAAGCACCTGTTGACTTGTTGAACCCCTGCATTCAGGGAGACTTTGCAGCCATGTCATGTACATTTCTCAAAATATTGGTATTTTCCATATTCAAGATCCTTAATTCAGGTTTTTTGACTGTTGTTCATACAGTGAGTGGTATTTTGAAGCCACTCTCTCATATTAGATTTTGCTGTTCTTTTGAGAGGACGTTTGCTTGGCATTTTTATTAATGGATAAAAAAAAGACAGTTTCACTTTGGTAATTGTTTTTCTTCTTTATAGAGTTATAAGAAGTTGCATACTATTTTTAGAAACCCAGTGTAACAAGATATGTTATGGTGACATTTGCAGAAGAATCTCCTTAAATGTACCCAGAAAATATTCAGTGAAGGCCCTGTCTTTGTAATTTAGAATTCTTCTTTGTATGCTTTGTGTATGAGGTCTTCGTCCTAATGCTTTTCGTTTTCCTTGTGGGATTTCTTTGGAAAGTGGCACAAATTGAAAATAGATATATATTTTTTAATTATTATCCCCCTCCAAAAAAAAAAGGAAACAGTATGTTCATGAGCAGTTATGGGATAAAAGTTTATGAAGCACTAAATACAGTTGTGAGTTCTGGAACCTAAAGCTCTATTTTGTTCCTTTAGCACACCATAAAGTCATTCTGTTTGCGGAGAAAATTCATAGTACTCCCTTCCTTTTTTGGCCTTTTGGATTTTCCTGTTTTCTTTGGGGTATTAGGACCAAATGCTTTCATTTATTTCAATGTACAGTAGACCAGATTTATAGGCGAATCTGAAGTCTGGTTTACAGTAGTTATATAGCCACCAGTGTGGAACTGCACCAGCACAGAACCCTAGAGTGGATGTGATTTACATGTAGGCAGCATGATTTGTACTTGCTCAGCTTATCTCTCCCTGAAAGCAGGGTAGGTTAGACCAGGGAAAATTATTGCAATGGCATCAATCATTTTAAAGTGGGCTATTTTTGTCACAGAGGATACACTGAGAATGTTATTTAATATTGCTGTGTGTCAGTGTCTCCATCATTAAAATGGAAACATTTCCATAGCCTTTTAGGCTATCAGGATGGACCTAGAAGAAAATGACAAAAACTAAGAACATTTCCTGGGACATCCTGGAATAAAACTACACCTAATATTGAAATAAATGTACATCGTAGAATTATTTTGCCAAAGAAATTTCTTTTGAAAATAAAGTTGGGAGGACAATTTTTAGAACCTTACGTCTAGCTGTAGATCCTTGTGGGCTTTTGTGGTTTGTTTGTTTGGGTTTTTTTCAATCTGTATACAGCATTTATCAGTATCTGGTTTTGGACTATATTTATGATGTTTACTATATCTGTTTTGTAGCACTATGAGAGTTCTTGGTGATACTTGCAGAAACAGTCTGCTGTTTTCTTGATTTTAATATTCTCCACAGTTTTCTGGTGGTGAAAATGATAGCTGCAAGTCAGAAAACGATGTACATGATGTGAGCTGGAGCAGAGTAACACCCCATTTAATTACACTGTGAATATTTAGACTTTTGACAAATAACCCAAACTTAGCATGTGAGGCATTAGAATGCTCAACTTGATTGTGTGGGATAGATTCAAAATCAAAGTTTGTGGTTTGTTTGGGGGTTTGTGTGTGTGTGTGTTGTTAGAAGTTTAACACCACTCTGTTGTATTGCAGTACAATCGCTACCAGCGCTATGGGGCCGAGGAGTGTGTGCTGCAGATGGGAGGAGTCCTGTGCCCAACTCCTGGATGTGGAGCAGGTTTACTTCCTGAACCAGGAGTGAGGAAAATTGTATGTGAACCAGGCAATGGAATAGGCTGTGGGGTAAGAACATACATTTTCCTACTAGTGGTATGGAAAACAGTTGATATTGTACAACGTTAGAATAAGGGGAGAATATTTATTTTTTTTCCTATTCCATCACTGACCGTGAATTTCCTTTCATACCAGAGTGGGATGCTGTAGCTCAGTAAACAATTTCAATATAGCATCATGGCTTAGGAATGATGACTTCATGGTGTAGACTATGTCCATTCCAGAATTCTTTGCTTTATTTGGTTTAAGAAGATGCTAAGCAGTTACGGTAAGAAATTGAACTGTGCAAATCGCAATCTAAATGTGCTCTGACTTTCTTCTCCTAGCACTCAGCAAAACCAAACAGGATCTTAAGCAAAACATTCATTACTATATTAGAGCCATCTTTCTTTATAAGTCGTAGAAAAAGGAGAGAGAGAGAATGATCAGTCTGTGATGCTGAAGTGTCATTGCTTATGCATTTTAAGACATATGATGAAAAGACATAAAGAAATGTTTTTATTTTCTCATAAAAAATTGCTTTTAACCAGAGAGAATGCACAATTAATGGTAGATTTCTGGAAAACAAAACCAGATGAAACTTGAACATGGTTTTGCTAAGAGGTCAGATTATATGGATTAGTGATTTTTTTTGACAGTAGAAAATGCAGGTACTTTACAAGAATCAAGCTTTGGGAGAAGTAGAAATATGTAGAGAGAAATCTACATACTAAAATGTTACATAAGAGTGACTAACTGATGTTTGTACTAAGTGCCTCTTTCAATGGTTGGTATTATTACTGCATTCCATGCAGACTATGAGAAAAGAAAATACCTGTATTTGTAAAATATTATCATGCTCTTGCTGTTGTCTTTCTTGTGGAAAATGCACTTTTTTTTATTGCAGTTTTGATGTTTCCCAAACTGATACCATGAAAGAATAATAGTTTTCTGAACCAGGAAGTCACAGTAACTTGTCTTCTATGAGTAGGTTAGCATCTGTCGACCTTGGTAAAACTTCCTATCTGTCCATGCAGCAGTGCATGTAAAACAGAGTACTCTCCAGACTCACTGAGCAAATCCAGGGCTATAAAATAAAGCAGAAGGTGGGAAAGTAATAAGAAATAAGACTGAGTAAACAAAAAGAAATGCATCTGGATTAACTCTTAGCCATTGCTTAAAAAAAGATAAAACAACAAATAATTTTTACTCTGCTCTCTGCCTTGAAGTGCTGCAGATCAAACTGTGTTTTGCAGCTTCATTCATCATCATTCTGAATCTGCAAATGCCCTGTAAATAAAATGTACATAGCATAAAGGATTGATCTATTGCCTGCTTTAGCAAACTGCTCTGTTTCCTTTTATGGACTCTGTGCTGTGCTTGCTAGTTGCCAGATCTGCAGCCTTGAATTTAACCTCACCCTTTGCTTTGAATTATGTGATGTCTTGAATATCAGGGGGTACAATTCACTGAGGCTGAAATGAGAAGCAAGAAGCTGGTCTGTAAGCAAAATTTTTATAACATTAAGACCTTTGCTCAGAATCCGTAATGGAACAGGGTGAAAATATGTGTCTTTGAATCATTATTTGCACCTTGACAAATGATGTCCTCAAGGAAGATTTGTCACAAAAGATTTCCTGTGGTGAGAATGCTAGCACCAATGTCAGCTGCCGCTGAGAAAGCTGGTTGAAGGTAAAGATCCACCTGCAAGGACACCAAAACAGTTAGGAAAGCTATTTATTTCTACTCTGCTTTCTGAGCGTTTTCCATTCAGAATGTTGAATTGTGGTGGGTTTTTTACCAGAAAAAAACATGGCCTTTTTTAGTGTGAAGGCTTTCCACTCTTCTTTATGGAATCCAGGAACATCCACTTCACAGCTCTGGGTTCCCTCACAAGTGTACACAATGCTTTACAAGCTCAAGGTAAGGCCCAAGATGAAGAACATCCCTTTTGTCTAGCCAAGTAAACAGAGTGAACGATCCTTTGCAGTACTTACCTGTACTACCTTTAGGTTAGAGACATGTTCCTAGTTGATGCTGGGAAGTAAAGAAATAAGGGAGGCAACATGAATCTGGAGATTCTCTATGAATATGTGTGTCATTCTTTAAGCTATAATTAAGATATGTAGACTCTCTTGGTGTATTTGAACCTCTGTCTTTGGGTAAAGTTCATAAGGTATTGCTAACAGCAGAAGTTATATCTAACATCAGTGATCTGTTGTATACCCAAAAGCCCTTGTAGAGAAATATTTGTCTACTGCACAGAAGAAACTGATTGTTCAGATCAGAATTGCAGTATATGGGTTGGGTAGCTTACAACTGTCAAGGAGATGAGGATTTTGATTAATTGAGATGGATCAAAGGAGGGAGGAGGAATAGATTTTCAAGAGAAAGGATGACACAGTAAATGAAAAGGGGTTTCAGCAGCCGTTTTAGAAAATGAAAGGCAGAAGAAACCAAATAGAAAATAAGCTGGCCACCAGGAACAGAAGCAAAATAAATATTCCATTATTCAGAGAGAAAATGTGTTAGGCAGTCCCAAACATGTAAGGACTCCAACCATATCTGAAAGTGTATTGAAAACTGAACAGGTAACTGAGCCAGTTCTAGGATACAGACATTTTGCTTTCCTCAGTTTCTGTCTCTGGTATGTGAAATGAGGAACTAGAATTCCTTTTTGTTAAGTCAAAATTTATTGGTGTCAAAGATAAATGTGAGTATCCAAGAGAGTGCTCTTAATTTGCTAAAAGGGCCTTTGGGAAAGTTAAAGGTGGTGGATTTTACTTTGTCTTAGGAAATTTGGAAACAGCTGTATGTGGGGCCCAGAAACAACCTCAGAAGTATCTAGACAGAAAATTACCAAAACAGTGAGGAGAGAGGTTTAAATTTAAGCATCCCCATATGTACCCGCTGCAGTCAGGCAGTGCTATCTATTCAGCTTTTCAGGCAAAGAAACAGAACAAGAAGGGAGATTTATTTTGACTTCAAAAGTAGCATGCAGATATCTTCTAATGATTATGAATAGTCCTTCCCAAAGCCATGTTGTGGTACCTTTGACTGACCTTATCTTGCCTATCTTTCATATTTTTTAGCATTAGCCATAAACATATTAATTGATTTACCCAGATATTACCATTATACACTGTTGTTCTACCTTCATTACTATGCATCAGACCTTTGTTACTAACTTTTATTGGCCAGATATAAAATTTTGACATATTTAATATAAGAAAACAGCAACAAAGCATAGAAGACAGTACATATTGTAGCAGCTGGCCTGGATACAGGAAAAGCTGTGGTAATCAAGGCATACAAATGCTCCATGAATAAAACATTTTTGTCTTCTTTTATATTGTACTGGCATATTATTTCCTATATATTAAAGAAAAGTTTGGAGTTAAAAGCAGGTTAGAATGGAGCTCCAAAAGGGACTATACTACTTGTTTATTAAAAAGTCTGCCTTACATACAGCTCATCTGTCTTGCAAAACATTCCCTGTCAATATCTTTTAGTGGGATGATAGCTAACTAATGTGTGACTGCATCCCAGCCCTTGCTCCACAACAGTATAAACATTTTGCAGCATGCAATATCAGTTCATCTATACCCTGGAGTAGGGTGAGATAGGAGTATGAGGATAGTGGAGTTAGAGCCTCTGTTGATCTTCTCCCCTAGTGTTTTTTAATTGCTACTATAGTCTATAAGCAAGAAGAAGAATGTATTTCCAGAGATCTTCTGTCGTTTGATGATCCCTTGCTACAAGTCCTGACACTTGAAGGTTCATGGAGGGCCTGAGGCCACTTTAAACTATCCTAAATTCTGAGGTACACTTTAAATGGTCTTAGGAACATGCTGTCATAACTGATGTTTTTGTGGACCTTCATTCAGATCCCTTACGCTCCAGTCAGCAAAGAGTACTCAACCTTAGTGTATTAAATGTGTAATGATAAAGGAAGTTTTATAGCCTTGTTAGGGGAGCACAAAATTTGGGGTTATTTCACCTCTTTTACACCATATTTATTGTTCTGTAAGCGTAATGCTATTGAAGAACATCAAGATTTTACTGGAGATTTGTTCCCTTCTAGGACAAGTGAAGTTTTAAAGCTGCAGACTGCAAGAGGTCCCTTAAAAATCAATAGATATAAATACCATGCCTTCCTTATAAATAGAATTCCTAGGCCATTGTATTACATAGAACAGAATCCCTAAGGCAATTTCACTCTTCACAGCAATCTTTTCCCATTGATTTCTTCTTGCATTCTTCTTCCATGGCTAAGGAAGCACATGTCAAAAGCAATTGCAGCCTATTTGTAGAATTAATAATTCTCCTCCTTTTCAGAAAGCTTAATAAAATAGAGGACACTCTAAAATAGCTACATGAGAAGTACAATACGCATTCCTGTTTTTGCAAAGCTCTTTTTTGTGTTTCATTATCTTCTGTTCATGTATTTCATAGCATACATGTTACATTTTCAGTGATTCCTTTATAAAGCAATATAATATGTATGTAGGCAAATTTTGAATTATTCAGAAAAATATTTTGTTTTGAAGAGACAAATCTGAATCATAAAAATTCCAAGCAATGAGTTCACCTGCACTTAATTTTGATGATTTTGTTAGTAGTATGTGTCATTCTAAACTTCTGGAGTGGGGTTGTTTATTTTAGGGATTTATATATCTGTTGGAGTGCTGTGTGAGTGCACCTATATGCCCTCTGGAACCTGAACTAGCTTGCATATACCATTTCAGAACTATTTCATGTAAGTGCATAATAGTTTATAAGAGTACCCCAATCTAGAAGCAAAATGCAGTTCCCACATCTGTCAGTTTTAAGTCTGTTGTTGTAAAGTTCAGCGTTAATACAACGTATTGTCATGATCAGCATGTACTCTGTGCAATTTCTATCCCTC
The DNA here is from genome assembly GCA_024336885.1 of Actenoides hombroni. Taxonomy (NCBI): domain Eukaryota; kingdom Metazoa; phylum Chordata; class Aves; order Coraciiformes; family Alcedinidae; genus Actenoides; species Actenoides hombroni. Next base: position 4,026,466 of record WUAM01000004.1, read on the forward strand.
TTGTGTTTGGTTTTGGCACATTTTTCCATCTTTATTGCCTGATCAAAATGTTTGAAAGTCTGCCTAATCTAAAAGACTTTCTTTTCAAACAGAGATGTAGGTATAAATGTTGGGTTCAAGATATGTGCTTTGCTTCTTCATTAGCTGCAACAGGAAAGTCTTGAATGTATGTAAAGAGAAAGTAGGCACCCTTAAAGTACGTATAGATATAATGATAGCCAAGATGAGTAGTGGTAATTCAAGACAATCTTTGCAGATAGTTTCACTGAAAAAAATATTTTTTGCTTTATAATCAGACGAATAAAAGGTCATAAGTGAAGAAGGGCTGTATGCATAATGGTCTGATTTTTTGTCTCAGTTTTGAGATGGGAATGAAAGTTGAAGCAGGAGCAGAAATAAGAGGCTCCAAGGTTTTGAAAAACAGAGGAATAATTCAGAAAAGACAAGACCTTAAAACCTCTATGCCGTTTGCCAAACACTAAAATGGAAATAGGAGATAGCTGATATCTAGTACACATAGTAAAATTGAAGGGCTTGCTACAATTCAGATACCTGTCCTTGTTCCTTATGTCATTAAATTTTTGCTTTTGAGAAAATTTGCCAGAAGGGTATTACCATGGATAAGGTAATAGCTGAAGATACTGCTGAGATTAAGAAACCAGCTCACAGCAGGAGAGTTTCATAATATTGTATGGGGAGTTTTTTCAAGAGGAATGAAAACGAGACCGACATTTTCTATTATTGCTAAATGCTGAGTTGCTAGCATTGCACCACAAGCTCTAAGTAGTAATCATGTATTGCCGTCTTCAATTGAGTGGGTACTCTAGCCTTTAGAAAGTGGAATTCCATCTTGTTGACACATTATGCTTCAGTAGCTAAGCAAGTTGTTTCATTGCTACAATATGACAGGCTTTCTCAGGCTGACCAAAATTCTTTTTGCATTTGTAGAGTTTTTTTCCTAGTAATGTTTTATATGGTTTAAAATGAACTGTAAAAACATGGGGCTTTTTAGAGATGTGGCAGAATGTTGATGTTTTAATAAATGTTTACCCCAGGATAGAATTACGCAACTAACAAGCTATATAATGCTGTCAGGGCGCATTATTTCTGTTGCTCATATCTTGCAGTGTTGCAATTCATTAGTCTGGTGACTGGTATGAAACTCAGGTATGATTGGATAAAGCAATGTAGAGAATGTCTCCATCATTGATAACTTGGATCACATTAGTTCATAGGACCATCAAAAGCAAAACAAATACTTTTTATACAGAGAACAAATCAATTACTCATACTTGGCTCAAAGGTAGAATAGCTGCTTTTTCTTTTACATCCCTGATCACAGAGAACTAGCTAGTAAAATAATGTTGCAAAACATGTTAGTCTCTTTGGCTCTGAGCTAGAATTGAAACTTCATTTGTTTTGTCTGCTAAATGTCCAGAATATTATGGGATGTCTCATATTATGTGATTAAATTCTCTACCCTTAATTTATGTAGGCTATAGCTTTTCCCTGTTTTCTGCATCATGAAGGCATCTGGAAAATGGCTTTTGTACATGCATGTTGCAAATTTTGCATTGAATGTGCAGTGTCTTCAGTGTTTTGGCTTGATTGAATATTCTATGTCTTACCTAGTAGTTCACCATTTAAAATGTGTCATATGTGTTCTGAGAAAGAAGGAGCGAGGAAGTAGACAAAAGAGGCAGTTACATGATAAAGAGTGGAGGCTGCTGGTCTTTGAAATAACACAGATAGCAGAATAATGCTGTATTTCAGTCAGGGAAATTGTATTAGAGAAAACTAAGATAAAATCAAGTTCTTGCTTATAAAGATAAGTCAAAACTGGACACATGGACCTAGGAACTAGAGAGGATAAACTGGTCTCTATGAATGTAAACTGGCTCAGACTGGGATTTATAAACCAATGTTTTGCAGAAGATAAATGGTCCCAATTTTACCAATTTGTCTGAAATAGGAATGAGCTAAAACATTGAGACCCATTTTAAATTGAGATAAAATAGGAGTTGGGCTTAAAATCACATTAGTAGTTGATTTTAGCACTTATCTACTAAATATTAGTCCTTGTAAACTGCTAGGTTGAACAGTCCCCTGCAAGGTTGCTAGGGATTTTCATATTAGAGATACTAAACACTCAACCTTGTCACTTCTTCAATATTCAGATTCCAGAACTGAAGCTACCTGGGCTTCAAATTTCTTCACCCCTGGAAAGAGAACAACAAGCTTTTTCAGTAGATGAAATGTAAAAATGTACACGGTTTAAAATATCCACAACTTAGTGTATATTGCTTTTAGCACATAGACTTGGGATAAAAGCTCCAAAAAACCCCCACCTTATCTGTCTGACTGCGATTCCTTTTCTTAGGTACCCACTGGGTATATCATACCCTGATGATCAGGTCAGGATTAAATTGATCACCATATTTGAAGGAGAAGTCAAAATTTTTTTCTCAGGTCTCATTGATAGGGACTTGACATTCTGTGCCAAAGCTGGTAGATGAGGTACATATCATCTCCAGGAATTTTGGGGTTAGTTTGCACCTAGAAATCCCTTGTTATTATATGAGCTTCAGGCTTTGATGACATCTTGTCTATTTTGGTCTATGCCTGTGATACACTACAGTTTAGTCTCTTAACAGCTGAAGTGCTCTTGTCTAATTGAAATAATTTGCCTCCATGTAGCAGTATCTGGGTGATATTTAATGGCTTATGATGCTCAGGAGATTATATTAGATGAACCCATAATTCTGTCAAGCCTCAAATATAATGGAAGTTTATGACTGGAGAAGAGTTGAAACTACTTTTTTTCTTACTACCCCTCACCTCTTCAACAAAGTGCCTAGAAGCATGCCTGACAGGGGACATTTTATCATGTGGCCCATCATGAAAGGCATGAACTACAGCAATGGAAGAGGAGAAATAAACTGTTCATAGAGATCTCCAGTAATTCTGCATGTATGGGAAACTGAGCTCTCTCTTATGACTTCATATTCCACTTAAATACAGAGTAAGATTATTCTCCGTTTTATGACAGAGAAAAACACTTTGTACATGATGGAAAAGTGTAGCCATTTGAAACCAACCTGTATTTCCTTCAGTTAATGGACTAAAATATTCTGGTTGTAACAGTCTGTCCTGGACCACAAGAGGTGCCTGAGCTTTCCTGCTTATACAGCTTATATACTGCCTGTAGTTTTATAATTGATAAGACAAATACAAATGAATTTGTAAATTAGCAGAACTAGGGTTTAATGGAAGGTTTGGTATGAATAAACAGAATTGTCACTGAGTCACTGGAGGCAGAACAATAATGCAATCAGCAGAGGATGTGCTGCTTGAGAATGGCAGCCAGCAAGGGCAGGATTCTAATTGTGTAGGAGGCTTATTTGAGCAATCTTCTAAAAACTTTCTGTATTTGAACAGGAAAGAGAAACATAGGCTGAATGCAGAAAATCACTTATAAATGAAAAGGAAAATAAATATGAATCAAAGTAAGCCTATTTATTGCCTTTCACATGAAGTTTCATATGAAGGCCTCCTGAAGCACTTCAGATTGTATTATTGCATTATTGTAAAATGTAAGAGCTGCTTAATCAATGATAAATGATGGAATAAAAAGATAGGACCAGAACAATAAGATCTTAGATTAGAATGAATCTATTAACTGGCATTTGTAGCTTAGCCAGGGAAAAAAAATCAAGTTCTGTATGCTAAAGAAAAAATGTCCTCATTATGTGTCTGATATAGTTCTGGCCAGGTGCCCAACTCAAAAGTAAATCACAAAGCAGTGAGCAGCTGACAGATCTCAAAAAGCATTTGGGGGTTAAGTCTATTTTGTGTAAGTGCAAATATGGAAAGCAGCAGTTTGTGTCAGTTTGGAACTTAACAAGTAATGAAACTTTTTCTTTACTAAAAGGAGTACCCCAATTAAAAATGTTTGCAAGTTTTTATATTTATCCATTAGCTGATCAAAGAAATGTCCAAAATGTTTCTTCCTCAGCTTTACCTTGACTCTCTGAAATACATAAAATCTCTGTTGGTCAGCCAGGCTCTTGTTCCATTCTTTCAAGGCTACAACAGCATTTTCCATGTAAAGGGCTTTCAAGGCTACAACAGCATTTTCCATGCAAAGGGCATAAGATGATTACTTACTGAGATTGTGAAGCTCTTTGTGATGAAAAAGGGAATGATACAAAATGCAGAACACAAGCATACCATAGCAAGGGGCTATAGAAAAGCTAGGGGCAGTGTGCATTAACACTTCCCTGAAGAACATCTTTTTTTGTGAAGATAAACAAGAAGCTGTCTAACAGCTTTCCCAGTGCTCCTCTTGGGCTACCGGGCCTATATAGGATTTCTTACTGGACCAAAAGCTCTTTCAGACACCTTTTTGTAATTACAACAGTGTGTCTGTGGAATGAAGCAAAGTGATTGCTAGTCTTTTCACCAATGCAAGGGCAATGTGGTTTATTAATTGCAAATGTTGCATTATTTCCATATGCTGTATAGAACTCAGATTGGCCAGGCACTTTGTAATGAATCTCGTTGGGCTGCACTTCTTGAAAAATGGGGGGGGGAGGGGAAATGGCATTAAAAAGATTTAAAATATAACTAAATGTAATTTTCTTACAGAAAATAGACACCTTTTAAAAATAATATTAAGTAGGACAGAGTTATTATGAGATCAAGTTTCCTCATCACTACTACTTCAGTAAGTTATTTAATAATGATGTCACGTGCAGAACTTTATTATTTCAAAACAATTTCAAAGAGATCTCAGAGCCACTATTCCACAATCAAAGCTGATTTTGAAGTGCCAAAACAAAGCTGATTTTCAATTATCAGAGTCCAAAAAAAGCATCTGAAAACTGTCTTGATTGCTGCAAAACTGCTATCTTTTCATGTTGGATAACTCAAAACAAATAGATGATGCTTATGAAGCTTCAAACAAAAATCCACTTCTAACAAAGCATAATCCTGAAAGAGAATATCCAGGAAAAGGTATAAGCCTGTGAAAGTGAGTTTAGAATAGAATTTGCATCTCAATTTTAACAACGATTTTAAGGTTACTAAGCTGTAATAGAGGGAGTAAAGGAAATGTTGCAAAGTCAAGGACAAACTATGAAAATAAAATAAAATGAAAATATCCCTTACATGGTAAACTAATAATATTCTTAATGAAAAGCAAGGACATAGATTTGGAGAACAATGTCCAAGTGTAATTCAGTGGGAAATAATAGAAAACCAGAATGGAATATGTACTCATAAAATCATTATGAGGAAGAAGGAAAGGAAAAATTCTGATAAGGATAATATAATACATCTGTGAATGGAGGCCTTGGCTAAGGGCAGAAAATCCTGGGTAGATAACCAAGACTCCATTTTATCCCTATATTTCTCAAAAGTTAAATCATTCATACCACTCAATTACATTTTTTTTTCAAAAGCTCTCACATTAAATTGGGTGACGATCACTACTAGGATAGAAACTCTATTCTACTGACACTTAAAAGACATAAGTGAAGAGATAAACAGTAAGGTTTGAAGGTACTGGTGGCTCACTTCTTCGGACTAAATGATCAGTAAAATAGACTGGTTAAGCTGGGTGTTATTTTCATTAGGGATAATCAAATAGCAGTAGTATGTTTTGTACTTATCTCTGTCATTTTCTCTTATATGCCAATGAAAATGCTCACATATATAATACCAAGTAGTGACAATGATAAATCTCTTATGCACACATGAAATGGTTATAATAAAAAAGACTGACTTTTAGGCCACCAATCTAAAGCCAGTGCTTAACATTAAATATAATCTGCAAATAAAAAATATGCATGGGGCATGTGCTACAACTTTATGATATATAAAGCAAGCTTGACAAGACTTTAATTTCTACTTATTTTTCCCTTCAAACTAAAATGAATGTATATTTTATTTCCTCATTTTGTATAGGGAACTTTTTCTATGCCTCTTAAATCTGCTTTTTGAAATTTCTTAATCTTTATGGTAAGGATACTTATGTCAAAGTCTTACTGAGGAGAGGTGTTCGTAAAAAAACAATTAGTTGAGTATGCCTGTTGTTTTTGATGGTCTTTTGGTGACATGTGACTTAAATCAGAAAACTGAAATCTTAAAAAATGTCAGAAGATGAAAAATTAAATCCACAAGATTCCCTTGGAGATGGTAGGAGGAGTAAATAGGAAAATGGGGGCAACAAAAAAGCAGCCTTAAGATGAAGGCTGAGAAGACCTGGTGGAATCTTACTGAATATTCAAAATTCTCACATTAATGCCAGTATCTTCAGTCTCTCTCTTGACTTGAAGAGTGAGAAACTGCTCCTGCATTTTTTGGGAACAATCTGGAAGGAGACAATAGGGACATTGGCTTGCCTTTTCTGCTGAGAGCCATGACTTTGAGAGAGGCAGTACCACACCTCTGGTTTGTTGCTTGGTGCCTAGTGAGCAGGTGGTGGTGAAGAATAACTGGGCATTCCTCCAAAGATCCCTAGCAAAGGGGATGGGTGGGCCTGGCATAAAGGAATAAGAGTAGATGAGAGTATATGTGCCTGGGTGTACCTATTCAGAGCCATGGGAAACTGCCTGATAAATCTTTGTATAAATGAAGATGGAGTTGAGATGTTTATATCATGGACTGTGACTAAAACCTGCAGTGCATGGGTGTGAAAGGAGCAGTGGGGGGACTGCAAGTGTTTACAGAGTGATCTAAGTGGATGAAAGCTTTAAATGTTCAACTATTGGATGTACAAAGAAGAGCCCAGCTACATGAACATGATATTTTTCATGAGTCCCTGGTCATGGCAGAATTTTTATGTGAATGTATATTGACTAGAACCTACCAAATTTTCTGTAGATACCAAATCAAGTATCTACAGATACCATATTTTAAAGTCCTTTACACCAGCTTTTTCTGGGTATGTAGTAATTATGCAGTTATTCAGGAAAGTGTTTCAGATTTGGAGATGGAAAAAAATGTGGCTGCCAAAAAATAGCATTGCTCTGAGCTAGTAACTCACCATATCCTCCTATCAGAGGAGTGAAAACAGCTGGTAATGGGTGAGTTAAATAAATCAAAGAGGAAATAAACTTAGCAATAAATGTACAATACAATAATAGCTTTTATGTGCTGCTGTGGTTCTCACCAGTGGTGTTTTCATAATATGCATCACAAGCTTTCACTGTTCAGGAAAACACATTAGTGTTTTTGTATTGTTTTTATTATAAGCCATGCAAAATAGTGTTTGTCCCAGTGGGATGTGACATTAATTATTAGCAAAAAATCTCTTACATTCTTTCAGTCAACAAAGAGGGAACAGTTCAATCTTTATTTTCAGAGTGTGACATATAACTATTCAAAACTGCATTAAAAAACATTTAACCCATGCAGAGTACTCCTGCTGAAGAGATGACACATGGCAGAAATAAATAGCTTTACCAACATTTGCAAACATTTTGTGATTGCAAAAATGTTAGCTGTGTAATTCACACACATTCTCCTTCATTATGTTTCAGAAAAAAAACCACACTATTTAAATGATTTCATATGGATGGCCAGTGGTTAACTCCTGTAATAAAGTTCGAATCATAGGACACCAGGTTGGAAGGGACCTCTAGTGTATTCTAGTCCAACCTTTCTTGACAAACACATGGTCTAGACAAGATGGCCAACACACTGTCCAGCCAAATCTTAAGAGTGTTGAATGTTGAGGAATCCAACACTTCCCTGGGGATATTATTCCAATGACTGATTGTTCTTGTTGTGATAAATTTTCCACTTATATTTAATTGGAATGTCCCCAGGAGTAATGTGTACCAATTACCCCTTGTCTTTTCCATGTGACATGTTGTTAAAAGGGAGTCTTCATCTTCTTTCTAGCTTGGAACATGGAATCCTTGAAAAACTCCTTTGTATACTGGAACATGGTAGCAAAGTCTTCCCTAATTCTTCTTTTCTCAGGGCTGAACAAATGCAGTTCTCTCAGTCTTTCCTCATGTGACAGCTTCCCAGTCCTTTGATCATATTTGCAGCCTATCTCTCTTCCCTCTCAAGCCTGTCCACACCTTCTTTGTATAGTGGGGACCAAAACTGAACACAGTATTCCAGGTGTGGCCTGACAAGTGCTTAGTAGAGCAAGATAATGGCTTCTTTATCTCTGCTGGTGATGCCCTTGTTAATGCAACCCATCATCCTGTTGGCTTTCTTTGCCACAGCAGTACATTGTTCAATCATATTGAGCTTGTTGCCTACCAGGATCCTCAGGTCCCTTTACACAGAGCTGCCCTCTAGCCAGGTAGATCCCACTCAGTGCTACACTCCTGGATTATGTTTTCCCAGGTTTAAGACCTTACATTTATCCTCATGGAACTTCATAAGGTTCTTGTTACCCCACTCTTCCAGCTTATCCTTGTCTTTCTGCAGGGAGGTGTCGGAGATGGCGGGAGAAAAGCGGCACTCAATGTGAGCGATCAGGCAAATCTCGTTTATTAGAGATCAGAAGGCTGCTTTT
>WUAM01000004.1:4035104-4076240 GCA_024336885.1 Actenoides hombroni
CCAAAGTGTCCACTTCTCCACGCAGTTTGGTATCATCAGCAAACTTCATCAGGGTACACTTGATCCCATCATCCAGATCACTTATGAAGATTAAACACTGTTAGACCCAATACCAATCCCTGTGGGACACCACTTATGACAGGAAGTGTTTGATTCTTTTAGAGATGGAATTTTTTAGAGTAAGTCTTTTAGACAAAAGCAAACAAAAAATCAAACAAAACCCCTATACTTCTGCAAGTGAAGCAAGAGGAAAATGGTGACTTCTGGAAAGTAGAAATAACCAAACTTGGGCAACTAATAAGAAATCAGTTCTAAGCAGAAAAAAAGGAGCTGTAAATTCAGTAAAGAAATTATATTAATGGCAGAATGGTACATTATCTCAATGTAAAAGAGGACTAAGAAGGGTAAGGAAAAACCGACTTGCTTGAGCAATGACCTTTTTTTGACCTGAAAAGTAAGAAAGAAATGCATAAAAATATTAAGCTGGTTGTATCTCTAGGAACATCTAGAAAAACAGAAAACACGTAAGGACTGGGTCAGAAAGTGCAAGACATGAAATAAAATACTTTTAATGCAAAGTCTACCAAAGAATACTCAGAAAGCTTTCCATAAAGAAGTAATAGAAACAGAAACATGAAAGATCAAGGAAGCTGTTGGTTGGCTTCTCCTGGGAGAGGAAAAGGTATCACTGAACAGCTCCAAGAGAGCAAAAAAAAAATTTAGTTGGTTTATTTCAATCTTAATATAAAGGTCAAACCTGCTCAAATGGTTAGCAGAGCTAAACCAGTGAAACAGAATTAAAAATACCAGCTATTGTGAGGAAAGCACAGGATAGAGACATATTTTCAAATCAGCTGTACCTGATGAAGATTTTTCCTGTGGGAATGACTGAAGAAAATCTAGAACATTAATGGTCACTTCTAAGAATATGGATAGAGAAGATTTTGAAAAAGGCGGAAATGTGAAATCTATGTCTAAAAAGAGGGGAACAGGAATCCTGAGACTTAAAGATCAGTAAATTTAACTTGAATTCCTGAGATAAATCTGTAGCAAATAATGAAACTACTGGTAATTACCTAGAGGACAAATAAAGAAAGTCTCGGGAAGCATGGATTTAGCAAGAGTTTATCACATCAGTCTAACTTTGTTATGCCAGAGTAGCAGGACTTGTGGGAAGAAGTAGATTATGTCATCTGTGTTGAATCCAGTAAAGCTCCTCACATTGTTTCACATGAAATTCCCACAGGCAAAACAGGAAATACAAGATTAGCTGATAATTTCATTAGGTGGATAGTAATTAGTTCAGAAGCTGTGGACAGACTATTTATTAGCATTTCACAATCAAAGTGGAGGGATGCTTCAAATCTGTCCTGAGGTTGACAGGTTTTAATATTTTCTCTGATGCCTTGATGAATGATTATAGTGTTAAGTTTATTAAAGTTACATAGAACATGTAGCTGGGGGACAGTGAACAGTTTGGAACTTGATAGTAATTCAGTAAGGATAAATATAAAGTTTCTATACTTAGACAAGTACAAGAAGTCATATGTTATGAGAGAGTAAGTGTTGAGAGACAGCAATGTGGCAAAAGACAATCTAGGAACTGCAATGGGTCACAATACGATCTTTACTCAAGGGTGTGGTAGTGTAAAAATGTCAAACACTGGACTGAGGTGTAGTTATTTCTTCTGATAAAAAATAAAAACAAAAACAAAACAAACAAGCAAAAACAACAACAATAAACACACAAAACAACAACAAAAAAGAAACACCACCAGATTAAATGCACAGTGAGGAAACCTGAACAATGGCCCTATTTTGCTTTCTGATTTTATGACTCAGTTAAAGAAGGAAGATAACCTTTTTAAAAATCCTCCTTATGCAAGAAAAGGGTCTTTTTTCTACCCTTTTACAGTCCACTTGGTTTTGAAAATGTGAGATGTGCCATTAACAACTTTCTCTATATCTGTTTGACTGTGTACTCATTCCAATCTATAGCAGAGGTTGTTCTAGAATTAGAGTCCCAAATAAAAGCTGAAACATAAAATCTAATAAGTGCAGTATTGCAGAATGTTTATATGCTGTCAACAACGAACATACATAAACTTAAGGGGTATTCATACCCCCAGTGACTTTCTAAATACTGCTTTACAGAAAGCCAGTCCTATCTCAGAGTGACATCAGTTCTTTCTCCTCTCTTGTGAGTTCCTACTGCCAGAATTTGATTAGATAATCTCTTTCCTTTGAATAGCCAGCTGCTTGTGAAGTGACACTGCTGATACTTCATGATGGCACAGAATAAACTAGCCACCATGTCATAAAATCACTGTGAACATTTTATGAGGAACGAAACATTCAACTTAACCTTTAAAAAAGGAATCTGTCTAGTTCCTGCAGTCCACGATTTCAGAACTCACAAAAATTTGAGTCATCTCCCAGCTGTTTGGACAGACTGGAAATGACATAGGAAAGCCCACACTGTAATTTGACCCATTCTGCAATTGATTTCATTGAAAATGTTCATGGATATTGTGGAATTCGAGGCATTGCATTGTATAAAAGGAAGGAAAATTTCCAGCTGCCTCTATATACAGCATTAATGTTAGAATAAAAGAGCATTAGGAACGGTTCCAGTCACTAAGTCCTTCACCTGTCTTTTTTTCTCTTAGTAAAGATCATGCCCCAGAAATCTCACAATTTGATTTTATTTTCCCTTAAATGTACATTCAAATGTGGAAAAAAAATCACCAAGATCCAGAAACCTTTGTATGTATACTAGTTTTTCAGTGTTTTTTTTCTCTTGTTTAGACCAACTTATTGCTTGTAGGAGTGTTTCTCAGACTTTCTTTTTCCATACCTTTTTGTACTACTACAATTCTATCATTTGACTTGTGGCTTCACCCTCTCACCTCTTCCTTACCAAATTCTATAAAACCCACATTTGAACTTAAGCCTTCAGAGCTGTTATCAAGCAAGTGAAGAAGAATTTCAGCTTTTCCTTCTCAGGTATTTTGAACTAACTCTGCTTTAAAACACAAAAGGACCCTCAGATTTTTGGGTGAAATTTCTTATTTATCTTAAATGTCCTGAGTAGAGTTAGACCATATTTTATTTGTAGTATATTGATTCTTCACCACTTAGCTATTCATGTAGCATTTCTATTTCTTGTGTGTATGTGTTCTTTTACCTTTCTTTGTGTATGGCTTATTTTCTTCCTTTGTACAATCCTCTCAAATGGAGCACTTACCTCAAGTATTATTATTACTGTTTTTAAATAACTCTGTTCTTGCTGCATGAATTTGTTGAAGACATTTTTCACAGAGTCTCCATTTTTTCTTTGTTGAGACTTTCCTGTGATTTTACAGAGCGAACAATATATGTGCACAATACAGCAAAAGAGGGATTTTAGGAACATTTGCAGGCAGCAGAGTAGTCATATTCTTTTAAAGGTTCTCCTGTAGTACAACTGTGTTTTCTATGGCATTTTACTTTGCGATATTTTTACTCTGTGAATAGTACAATCCCTTTCATAGACCTTCATTTTCTTTTAGTATTCATTATACAGTTGTAATGAAACTTTGACATTAATTTTTTCATGTATTCCTGCTTTTCAGACTTCAGTAGCCAAACCTTACTATTTGAGTAGGCCAAGAAGATGAGTAAGGAAAGGTTTCTAGGAGTGAAATACTGTTCATAGCTGAGTTTCCTTGTCATGTGGGGCTCATTTAAAATACTCACCCAAACCAGATGGAATAAATTTGAAAATTAAGTTCAGTCACACTTTTTATTTAGTCTGTTTTTATATTAAAATTATGGAGTTTTTGCCATTGCCAAAGGCAGGTTGTCATAATTTGAAGTTTTAGAAATATTTGAGTGACAGCAATCAGGGGATGCAACTTATTTTTTCAATGATTCTTCATTAATTTCAGAATGTGTTTTTGCACATACACATAGGCTATACCTATGAACTATTGACGGAAATTGCACAGAAATATTAAGAGCATCAAGAACCCTTTATCTTACTGATACAAGTGCAACTAATTTTTTGTTATAATATAGAAGTGTGTTTAGGAATTTAACAAAAATTTTGCGTGGATTCATGCATTTAACTATATCTAAATTGCATATTAAAGCATGTATTTTTCTCAAGCTTCTGAAAAGACTTATTTTTGGTTCCCAAAGAACAGTTGCATGCCTTTCAAGCAGCATCCCTAGAAATACGAACCTAGCTTCTGAAAAGAAATATGATATTAATATTTAACAAAATTATGACAGATTATTATTATTTCTGATGAAGTAGTTATGACTGGTATTTTTAACTTTGATCATCAGGCAGAAGGAAAAAGCTAATGGGAATCTTAACTGGGAGTTTCCTTTTGCCTTAATGTCACTTTTGGCATTGGCTACTTTCATTCAACTGGTAGTCTACTTTGTTTAATAGTCTAAGGACTAGTAGCTCCAAGACCTTAATAATGGTAAGACCTTCTTGCATGCTACGCTGTTTTCACTCAGGTGGGAAAAATGTTTTCTAGAGAATGATTAGCTGTTCATATGTGGCCTTTTTTAGATTTGATCTCTTGTGACTAGTCTTGGAAAGCTTTTTTCCTTTGTACTTTTTTAAACTCAAAAACATCATATAGTGAAGAAAAATTAGAATGGACAATTAAAAAGCCAGAGATTCATCTTTCTAGCTTGCTCTTTGATTAAAACTAATAATTTTTAAAAAGTAACAAAGTCTACTCTTTCTGATCATGACAGGTACAGTCAGATAAGCAGGTATGTTATCTAGTTCAGTTGCACCATCATGTAGCAGAGTTTAATTGTAGCTGTCATGTCATTAGAACTTGTACTGCATTGTTTAACACTTGACTGTGGATCAGGGAATTGAAAATAGTGACCAATTAAGTGAGCTGTCAATAAGATTAAAGGACAGGGATGGAATAACATCACATGTTAACATTCTGTTCTTGTGTGCATACAAGCAAGCTCTGTAAACAGCTACAAAGAATGGCACAAGATCATTCCAATAAATTACTATCACTGAAATTTACAATTTCCAATTTTCTTAATCATAAACATTCTGAAAATATTGCTTCAAATGTTTCTAGTTTTACATTTTTCAATCTGGATTGATCAGTGAAGAAAATTGGAAGCTTTTTTTCTGATGTCTGGACTACCTCCACCAGATATCTAGAGTTAGTGAGTACCACTTTGATTTGTTTTCTGAGAGTTGTTTCGTTCCATGTACTTTGAAACAATGGGGAAAAAACTGGCAGCAGAGAGAACTGTGTGTTGTTTCCTGTCATATATGGTGTCATTTGGAATGTGAGGATTAGTTGAGATTGAGGAAAACAGTAGTTGCTGCTCACCTTAAAATGTTTTAACAAGCAACTTACTAGTTTTCTTACACAAAATGACAATTTCGAGATGAGATGAGCAGAGTTCAGAGGAGATAAACACTGAATGTCTAGACGTTTCCCCTCCAAGAAGGATAGTTGTTAAATTTCGTGGCATAATTTCACAGGTGGTTAACTGTGTGAGTTCTAGTATTTGGATGACATCCTTTTATTACTCTCATAATCTTAGTAATGCTTGGAGGGTTGGGGGGGACTTCCAAACAATTGCTGCTTCCACAAATCAATTTACAGAGCACTGAATGACACCATCTGACTAATACGTGACACATGGGAGACCAGAAACAGCTTCCAGCAGCCAAGATACCAGTAAAGTCAGTGAATCCCATTTTTGGCATCATAATTAACAATTATCTACACCCTCTTTCTTCTCAAATGGTGCAACAGCTCCCTTGCTTCATTTGTTGGGTGTGCAATGGGCTTGCAATATGTCAAGCCACCAGAGCATTCAGTCTTCTATTTCCTTGTAATTTTGAATAAGAAAATTCAGAGGACAATAGAGAATTGTAGTCAAAAGGGCCTCCTGTCCACTTACACTCCTGAAAATACGTTTGTCCCCACACTGCAGCTGCTTTTGTCAGAGTAGTAGGTATCGAGACATCATATAGTTGCTTCCACAAGTGGCCAACTGCAAATCAACCAATGCTGCTGTTTCTGTTCATATTCTCTTTACATGGTGTGCAGATTAACCAGTCAGAGGAGGAACATTTGAGCAGGTCCCCTGAAGACAGAGGACAAGATTTACCCTCAGCATGCCTGTGAAACCCCATGCTCTCTTAGGAAAGTTGAAGTAGTCTATCTAGTGTTGGCCATGTCTTTCTTTGGGGGCCCTCTAATGTCTTCCTGATATTGATTAGACGTCTGGACATATGTTGTAACTCTACATTTGTACCAAGAGATTCATGCTGTCAGGCATCTTCTTGTTTAGACCTAGCTGGAGATTGCATTGAAGAGTGCACTGCAGAAGTAACAGCACAATTACTGAAAACAACATTCCCTATCAGAAAGTAAATATTAAAAGCTTCTGTGTCCTTCCTGTTACTTAACACTGTTTTGCTATTATGCTAGACAGCTATCTGAATGGGCTAAATTTTTGTTTGGAAATTTACCTCCACCTGAAAGTGAAATGCCTGCCACCTAGTGTTATTCCAGTTTCCTCAAGGGTTTTTTTCTTTCCCTGCAAATTTTGCTGCAGCCCTTTACAGAAATGAAAGGCCCTTGAATTGAAACTGATGCTCCTAGACAGTACAATGCTGTTGTCATCTATGCATTTACATTTTCCATTCTCCTTGGCTTGGCTATTTACTAGAAATACCAGCTTTCTATAGCCTTAAGACAGAAAGAATGTCTTATGCTGTGTACTTCTAGAAGCTGTTGCAATGCCCTGTAGGGCATCCTAACCGTTGTCCTAAATTGAGATGACAGTGTTGCTCATATTAAATTGCCTTCTTGCTTGGCTTGGCATGCTGGGATCCATATCTATTAATGCAGGAGTGTCCACATGTCCTGCTAGGAAAGCAATTTGTTCCTCAGTAGGGTGTCAGGGAAGCAGCTGGTCTAAGAAACTATCAGAGGTGATGTTAGGGGCAAGTTGTGTTTTTCTTGATGTAATGGAAATTTTTACTGATCCATCTCCTTGCCTGTCCCAACCACTTGTCAATAGGGTAGCACATATCCATCTTGAGCCATCTTCTATCCCTCCTGACAAGCCTGTCATATCTCTCTTGTGAAGAGAGTCTTTCACACAGCCTGAGTCTCGTAATAGACGCTTCAACAACAGCAAACATGTTATTAATGGATTTTTTTTAAAAAAAATGCCCTACAGAGACACAATTTCAGAACATTTTCTCTAAGTATGAGTTTTTAAGCCTCCACTTGGAGAGAGAGACTCTCACAAACTGAGGTTTATTTTTGTCCCTCTTCTCCTCTTTTTGCACACATACCATAAAGTACTTCCAACCCCTGGAGTAACTGTTATCAATTTGTCTTTTTTCATTTAAATTCTTTTTTAGATTTTAAGTCATCTAAAGAAGGAGAAATGTGAGTTTTCAGAGTCTTATTCAATGTCGTATTAACGTTAATGTATGTTAGCTGCTGTTTGAGAGAATTATTATGGGGGTGTCTACATTTATGAAGCTAGACTATGGTTATGGCAGAAATCACTTTCAGGTGATCTTAGGAGGAAGCAGTGTACAAGAAGGGTGTGACAGTCCATATTTTTATGGCTGTAATTATATCATGATACAGGTAAGTACAACGTAAGGTCTATGATGCTACTTGCTAACAAATTAAGATGCATGGATATTAAAGCATAATTTTTAGGTAAGTCTCCTTGAAAAATTCACGAGGTCTCCATATATTTAATGATACTATCTATATAGGTTAAACTGTAGCAAACTTCTTTTCTTAGAGACTGTGATGTTTACATCACAGAATAAATCAGAAGTCCTCTCAACAACTTCTGGATTAAGGAGTATGTAAATGTTCGGTTGGAACTAAATTCAGTGCTTCCAGATGCCTCTTAGAATTTTAAAAACTGAATCATTTTTCAGAAGATAACTGCTGAGAAATAGTTTTTCAATGTAAAATGGATTGTCAGATTTTAATCTGAATTAACCCCACCAGGATATGACCAGGATATGTCAACTATATTTTTCTTATTGCTTTAAACAGCCACCTGCACTATCTTTATTATAAAATACACCAGTGAAGCTAATGAATGCTTCCTGGCTACTTATTTTCATTTTTAATGTCATTCTGGAGTTATACTTTATAACAGACTTTTGAAGTTGAAAGTTCCAGCAAGAAAAAGTTTTACCTTGCAGAGTTAACATCCTTCACTGAAAATTCAAATGCTCATGCAGACCTGGCCTACTTTTTTTCCTGATATCAGTGACAAAGGTTGGTTTGATTTTACTTAGATTGTAACTGATATCATAGTATGGAAATGTAATATACCTACAGCCTGTATTTCAGCAAAATGGACACTGTGGTGCAAGATAGGAAGCACCTTTATTTTGGCAAGGAAGAATGAAAAGTTAATTTACAATTTATTGTAATTAGATTGAGAAACTCTTTTAAAAGCATCACATAATCTCCCTACAGTACTCTACTACTATGTCATCATGTATTTAATCTACGAAATCCATTTGTTGCATATGAATGACCTTGATGGTTCTTTTTTGAAACAATAAAGAAGTATTTCTTTTCTGCACAGCAAAAATGGTTTTAAATGTGATATTTTTTATTTCTAAATGTTGAATCAGATAATTATATGATTAATTAGTTCTTTTTCTTGAGTAGATTTCATAGCAATACCTTTTTTAAAATTTGTCACATTTTCCACAGTAGGGTTATTATAAAAATACCAACCTTACCAAATATATAATTTAATCTGCAGGTTGCTATATTTTAAAAATAATTTACTTTGTTTCACAGATTTATTGATATGGATGTTGTAAATGAGGGGTTTCCAATATTAATACGTTTACCTACTGTCTCTTGGAGGAATCCCGCCATCTTCATGGTCTGGATCTAGTATTAATATTTTAACGGGGGTTGATTTTAGATTTATCTGAGTTACAGCTGTTTAAAAATTACTGTTTACAGGTATCCTGTTGGAGGTTTTTTCCAAATACCGACAGACAGGTTTTCCTGCTCTCTGCCTATAGATATTGTGATGTAATATTGTTGAATATAAAATTAATGCCCTCTTTACCAGTTTTCATCTGTATTCTTCAGCTAGGAGTTTTCTTTGTGTTGTTTGTTTGTATAATGCTTAGCAAACTACAGTGCTCATAGAGTTGTGCTTAATGAATTAAGAAGCATTATAGATAGACATACATAAATATATAATTGAATGCATATAAGTATGTACTTCACCCTTACATGTATGATTTTCCAGTACATGCAGTAATAAAACATTAAACTTTATAGAAAAAAAAAAGCCAAACAATAAATTATCTTTTAAATATGACAAAAATACAGGGGAATTTGGGGCCATTGCCTACTAGGGCATAGATTCTTTTACTTATAAGTCCAACGAACAAAGTAAAACATGCCAAAAATATTTTAGCGTCAATATTATGAGGTGTTTTTTTTCTTTTCATGAACCAACGTCTATAGTGAGTCACAGACATATGTGCATATTATAGTCACAAGTGAAGGAAAGAAAACCAAGGACTGTATGTATCCAGCAAGTTTACAGTTCCATCTCAGTTGACATTTACTATATTATATAATTGATGCTACTGTGCCAACAGTATACTGTAGGTTTGGATTTGGTTTTGTATTTTATTATAAGGGTTATTCAAGTACTAAATGTGGGAGGCATTCAACATCCAGTCCATTATTTAGATCTTACATTTTATTGGAATAAACATCAAACGATTCAATTCTGTGCCACACAATCCATACGATGAAATGAGAAAAGTGTACTATCATTTCAAATATACTTTCTCCTGTGTCTTTTCTCCTTTGATAATTATGGGGTTTTATACATTTTTCATTAATATTGGAAAATATCTTGCCATTGAAACTCCATTATGGAGGAACACGATCAGATTCATTTAAAGGTGTCATGGTGACAATAACCTAAAAGGAAAGTCCTTGGAGATAATAGCTTGAGGGAATGGGATGCATGAGGCTGTATTTCCTACATGGTGTGCTTATTTATTTGCTGCTGTGTTTAGAACAAACTTTAGGTACAGCACACACCTAGTCAGTCATCACCATAGAATGAACCTGAACTCAGAACCTGCATATGAATACTGTGGGTTTGAGTACTTTCTTAGCTTTCAATGGAAATTACCTCTGACTTGACTTTATGTTTGCATACACAAATCAAAGGAATAGAAGAGAATCTGAAATATTCCAGGCTATCTTCTTCAATCCCCTGTTGATATATGTATACTAATCCATCCGTTCACAGCAGTAAAACTGGATTAATCAGATTAGCACTACAGAAAGTCTGTTTAAGATAAAGCAGACTCAACAAAACTTTAGAATGTCTGAGATTGGCCTGAAAGTTACTGGGTCATGATTTGTTAGAACATGAAGTCACCTTCTCCCCTCATCCTCAGCTATATTCACCCAGCTCAGAAGCTGGGTAAGAATAAATAAATGTTCTCTGCTAAAATGCTTCTCCAATAGAGCTTGCTCTTGTTATTGTCTTTCGAAATCCTTAAGATGAAGGCAATACAGAGCTGGGCATAGACTTATTATTCATTGTAAACAGGAAAAACTTTTAAGTCATCTTTAAGACAATTTCCTTGTGAAATGATGAAATAGAAAATAATGAAAGTAGGAAATCTTAGTTTATCTGAGGACAACTGAGTTTTCAAACTAAAATTATGTGAGAATGTGCACGAGGAGAAGTAACATACAGACATTTGTCAATTCTAATTTTAGAGTCTGAAAGTGAAAAAATTAGAAATAATTTAGACAATCACCTATGTTGTGACAAATGGTTTGGATGTATGTTTGCATGCATATGGATACCCTTCCACAGAAGGATGTAAAAGGCTTCAGAATCTCATTTTCAGTAGGTCTACTGATGGTGGCAATTCTGCTGATTCACATGTTTTATATGAGAGGGATTTTTTTTGTTGTTCTTTGCTAAGGTGTTTTAACTCAGCTATTTGATTTTTCAGAGTTTAAATGCTGCCCTTTTTCAAAGTGCCCACTTATTAGGAATATATTGTGTGTATTTATATTGTCAGTATTTGCAGATGAATCTCCTCTCCCCTCTTGCTTTCTTAGATCTTTCTTATTGTTCTTTTCTTTCCAATTTCCTTTGTAACAATGAATAGTATGGGCTATGTTTAAACTGTGAAGTAGACAAAAGCAGAAGTGCAGAACAAGGAATTTCAGTGTCTGAGAAAAAAAACTGTGACACTTTCTTATGTAAGCCATTATTTTGAAAGCTAATAATAGTCACCACATTAAATGTAGTAGTGTGTGTATATTTTGTCTTTATTCATTTTTGTATGTAACTTCTTATTGAAATAACAGTAAAATGCTCTCCTGAAAATGTTGACTATTGAAAGTGAATCTCATGACTGGCCCCACCTTTGACACTGCATGTGTCCAGATCATTTAGGCTACCTGCATGTTAAACCTTATTTGAGACCTCATAATTTGAAGCCTCAGTACCTGGAGATTGAATAAATTCGGAGTATGTGAACAAATTAATAATATGAGATTTAATATTAGAGAATTATTATAGTGACATTGAGGATGGGTGTGTGAGAGAGAAAGAGTGAGGGAATTACAAAATTATCCCTGTGCTGCAGCTGAAAGCTCACAGTGAGATGAAGTCCAACTTGTGATAAAAATGAATGCCACTGCAGAAACTATCTCCACAAAACAAAGATACTGTTTTCTCAGTCTAACATTTCCCTTGCCAGTTGACAGATTATTTTTTCAGAAAGCAGCCCATCTGCTGCTTGAACCACATAGGAACTTTGCAACTCAATGCTTGCACCATTGTTTCTCTTCTTGACCTGTGATCAAAAGGTATTAGAGATTCAGTGACACTGCAACTAAGCAATAAAATCAGAGGTTTTTAAGCAAACACAATCCAGAAAATAATTATTTATGTTTATTTTCAGAGCAGACTATGTGGCAACTTATTACACTAGTAAATATCAGAAGTTTTAGGGGCTTCTAGAAATTAGTGTTCCCCCAAAATCTGTGTCATTAACACAGTTTACCTTTGTTCCCTTGTGGTGATTTGACCTTGGATGGATGCCAGGTGCCCAGGGAGCTGCTCTATCACTTCCCCCCATCCTCTCAGCTGGACAAGGGGAAAGAAAAATAAGATGAAACTCATGAGCTAGGACAAAAGTGGTTTAATGAAGAAGCAAAGAAGTGCCACATGCAGAAGTGAAAGAAAACAAAGATTTATTCTCTACTTCCCATAAGCAAGTGATGTCTGGCCCTTTTCAGGAAGCAGAGCTCCAAACGTGTAGTGGTTGCTCTGAAGGACAAGCCAATCCCTAACCCTCCTCCTCCTTTTCGTAACTTTTATAGTTCAGCTGACATCATATGGTGTGGAATACCCCTTTGGTCAGCTTGGGTCAGCTGTCCCGGTCATGTCCCCTCCCAAGATCTTGTCCACCCCATCCCACTGCAGGGGGAATGTTGAAAACCAGCCCTGGTGCTGTGCGAGCCCTGCCCAGCAGTAGCCACAGCACGGGTGTGTTATCAGCACCTTTCCAGCTCTCAGTGCAAAGCTCAGCACTGGGAGGGCTGCTATGGGGAAAATTAACTCCAGCTCAATCAGACCAAATACATCCCTCCAACAGTAATTCTCACAGCACTTCTGTGAAATTTTTGTTATCAAAAAGTTTCATTACTTTTCTGTGAAGGATAGGTCATGGAAACTAAAAAGGTTGAAATTATTGAGATTATTTCCCATTTGAGGGAAATTATTTTCCATTTTGTGATATTTTTTATTGTGATGGATGGATAATTTTCACTGTCTCTCAGTCCTTGCTGGAAAATGTATTTCTGTTTGCATAAAGAACAAATTGACTGCTTCCGTTTAAATACTACTGTACCTAAAATACAACAGAGACTCTATCCTTCATAGGACTTGACTTCCTTTACTATTCAGAATTATTGCTGTTCTCCCCTTTGAATCAAGTTGGTCAGTTTTCATGGGAGAAATATCAGTGGAGATTGGTACTTGTATCACAGAGGACAGTCAAGGATGGGTCATTTTTCTAAAGTGTGTTCTGAGTCTGGGTTAATTTCTTACTCCTTTCTCCACTGATTATTCCTCTGATCCATTAAGTGACCACATCAATGACTGATCCTTTGGTTCATCTGTCTAATGAAATAGAGACGTGAGTCACCAAAGAAAAACAACATACTATCATATTAAAATGTTATATTTGGACCAAACCAATGTGTTTCTCTTCTGTAGCAAGAAATATTTCTGATTTAAATAAGGCAACAGAAATGCTGGGCTAGATTAAAGTCAAATCAACAAAGCAGAAAGAGGAACTGCAACTTCCCTTCTCTCCAGGAGGTAGGAAACACTTATCTAACACTGTTCATGTGATGGTCTTTGAAGTACTTTCAAGGAGACTTCTCCAGACCTGCAGTGATGTTCAGGGCATTTCCTCTGAGACAAGGGTTCAAGGCTCCTCAGGTAGAAGACAGAAGTGCTGTCTCCTTGTCCTGTGCTTTCTTGATTTTGTGAATATAGCCTGAAAAAGGAGAATCCACCAAACCTATCTGCCTAGCCCATGCCGAATCCACAAATAATGTTACTAGGGCTGAATAAATTTTTGTAGTGAATAAACTCATACCTGCTAAACTTGTTTTCCCTATTCAACATTAGGAAAAGGATTTTGGCTTCTGTCATGTCATAAAGTAAAACTGAATTGCAAAAATATATCTTCTGTAGTTTCAGCAGGTTCCACACCCACCTAAAAAAAAAAACACCTAAAAAAAACCCTTTCAGACAGCTCTGTCTGTCCAGTAAATATCCCAAAGGTGTCTAAGAAGCTTAAAAGAGGAGCAAATGAGAGAGACCATGCTGAATTTGTTAAAACAGACAGATGGCTTGAACAGAAAAATAGCTTATTCTCTCCCTCAACTATAATGTTCTCAGCAAGTGTCTCTGTTGAAAGGATAAGCATGAGAAGAGATAATAGGATCTTAAGATAACTAGGAACACATCAAGAAAGCCAGTCTGGCATAGAGTTATAAACAAAAATTGGTATTATCTGAAAGCCCTCCTCATGCTGGAAACTACAGCCTCTGGTTTTTTGTCTGGAACAGGTATTTATCACATTGTTGGATAAAATATATCAGGAAATAAGACCTGTTTGGTTCATGTTAGTTAACTGTCTGGGAACTATTATAAATATTTTTGGAGAAATTTGGCACAAGTGTTAATCACCCACTTTTGTGAAGCATATGGTGTGGTGTAATGGGTTGTCTAACTGATTTTTAACAGATTTTTGGGTCAAAAAAATGGTAACATCAGCCTTTTTTTTCTCTTCTGAATTCCCTGAAAAGCCTTTAGAGGGAAAACAAAGAGTATTATTGGAGTGAAGAATACAGTAAAACACCATTAAAAATTACCTGCCTTTCAGAAAGACAAAATAAGTGTCACAGGGACATTAAGAACAAAGAAATCTAGTAATTTTTTTTATGTATCTTGGGTACTGGGAAAAATTATTTAGTTTCATGATTTAGTAGAAAATTATTTAGTTTCGTGATTCCCGGAAAGCCATGCAGTAGGCTTCCATATCACTCCTTTAATAAGTAGCATTTTTTTAAATTTGCTATGATTTAATAAAGAAAAGCATAGTTCAAGCTATTAAAATCAGTTGTAGACTGTCATTGTTACTGAACAGCTAGAATAGGTTAGTTCTCTGATGTTCAGTGACTGGAGTGTGGCACATAGGTATGTTGGCAGTTACTATAGCTGATCTGCAGAGTCAGAAGAAATGCCATTCTAGTGCTTGCCCCTGAAATGGAGGATATATAGGACATTTTGAGGGCTGATTGTGGTCTGTGACCTCAAAGCTTTGAGACACTGTACTCTTCAGATGTTTTTACATACTAATAATTTACTTCATGGCCTTCGAGACAGAGTTTACATGGGATTAAAGTCATATCAAGGTTGGGCTGAGTGTTTTAAAAGGGGTAATTATATTCCCAAGAGTTAGACTATGGTAGCAATATTTACAGTGATGGCAACTTAAGTCATCCTTTTACTTATGATTGTTTAATGTGCAGAAGGTTTTGTACTTGCTCAGTGGCTGATGCAGCATGTACCTGCTTGTGAATGGGGTTCCTTGACATTGGTAAAATAAATCTTTTATTGTTATCAGTAAGTACAATCACAGGAACTGTATTGACTCTAGTAGAGCTATTTCTGTTACAGAAAGCTACTTAGTGTATGAAGGTGGACAAAACTGTCTCTTTGCTACAATTACTAAGATTTTTCAAATTTAAAATTATCTTTGATGTTATTTTACTGACATATCTGACCAAGATTAGAAACACCCTTCTCCTGAAAAATATCAAAGCTTCAAAGATATAACAAACAAACAAAATAATTGCACAATTTAAAATCATTTGTTATTCTTATTTATTTCACATGACATTTGCTTTTATCAAAAAATGGATGAGTATTTGAAGATTTTTTTACTAAAATATTTTTCATCATTGATATCTCCAAATGGTGAAGGTGACTGAACATCACTGTATCTTACATTTCATAAGCAAAAGACAATTAACCTGACTGGAGTGTATAATCACTATTCAGCAATCTAGAAACAGAAAACTGCAACAAAGTCATTAGGTTGCTCTTTTCTAAATCTCATGCATGGCAACAAATTGAACCCTGTGCATTTGAACAAGAATCACCATTATTAGAGAATAAATTTGGTAATATCTTGAGGTACTACTAGTGTTAAAATCAAGGTCTCTCAATGTGTTGGTGAGTTAGCATATCAGTACACTACACTTTATACCCGGTAGTCAAGGAAAAAAAGAAAAATGCCTATCGTGAGAGCTAGTTACTTTCCCATCCCCCACCCTCCCGAAGTATGCCTTCCACCACTAAGAGAAAAGTTATAATACTAACAATTGTTAAGTCTTCCAAATTGCAGAGCAGTGTCTGCCTAACACACCTGGCAATTTTTACTTGTTATATGGAGAATGCTGTCTGTTCTTGCACAGTGTGTGCCATACAGTGTTAACTGTTCATGCTCCCTGTCCTTGCTCTTTCAATTTTCTGCTGACCCAAGTCACCCTGTTGCATTTGAAACATCTATATCAAAGCCAGAAACAAGGATGAGATGGGAGCAGAGCTGCCAGAGTTATACAGTAGACATTACCCACAGCATCTTTTCCCAAAGTTACATTTCTTCAAGGTGTCATAAGAAGCTTTTTAACTATTTGAAGCTGTTGGTTTGCATTGTTCACAGCAGCATCTAATCAGCCTCACTTACAAGAAGCTGCTGAATACATGCTCATACAGATCGTATGGTGATATTTCTTTTCCTAATTCAGATAAAACAGCATGATAAAGGAAACACTAGGTTCTACCAGCCTAATTTGTTGTTCAACGAATGTACATAATCTAAATAGAGATCTCATATCACAAGTAGCATCAGACTCTCTGCTTTCATTAAAAATGATTATAAAAACACTTATCAGCCAAAAAATACCCCAAAACAGTCTGGAAAAAAGCACAAGAGATGTAGTGATAAGTTATTGTTCAGGAGTTTATTATCTAATTTGGCCAACATTTACATAGGTACAAATATTCTCTCACTGGTGGAACTTCAGTTATATTGCACATCATTGGAACTGAACTGAGTTGGAAGAGTCACAGTGGTTTAGAGGATGACTGAGCAGTATCAGGCTTCTGTCATTGTGCAGAGGTTGGAGAACTGTAGTCATAATTTAACATGCAATTGTATACTTCTTGCATTGGAATTGTCACGATTTTACCTGCTGCCTCTACATCAGTAATACCATGGAAATGTTATAATCCTTGCCTCAGAAAATTCATAGGTGGCGTGATGAAAGGAAGTGATGTACAGAAGAGAGGGAGTGAGGGAAAAGAAGCAGGAGGGTTACAGTAACATGTTATTCCAAATATCTAGGTTAGTTTGGTTTCTGCTTAATTATTTCCTTTTATTTTGTTTCAAGACTTACAGTGTGCAGGATAGGTCTTCTAGGGGATTTACTCTGGCAAATGTTTTAACTGCCATACCAGATACAGAAATATTTTAGGAAATCTTTTTTTTAATATCTAAGAACCAGATCCTCAACTTTTCACTCTTTGCAGTACTTGGGCAATGTAGAACAACTAGGAAATGCCCCAAGGAGGACCTTTGACATGCTTCTGCATTTTAGCTGATTCTTGCTTCTATAATGGTCTCTAGTAGATTGTTACTGTTCATTTTGAGTCAAGTCAACCCTGTTCAGCTCCTAGTTTATCAGATAAATAAATGAAAGTTTACAGCGATAGTAAAGGCCTCAGAGTATAAAAGAATATACAGAAATACTGTAATAATAATAATAATGGAATCCAGAAAAAAAAAAAAAAAAAAGCTCCTTACTGGTTCCCTCCTTCTCTGCAGAGGCAAAAGTTTGGAGTAACAGATTTTAGCCTCTTAATGTAACATCGTTCAGAAACAAATCAGCCATAAAGAATGATTGTCACAGCCAGAATATTTAAACCATGGTAAAAGAGCAGTAAATTGCTAATGTTACTGTATTCCATGGGAGTTGCCTGTGGTTTCTAAGGTAAGAAGATTAACAAAACTCCAGCTGCTAATGGCTAAGAGTAGGTATTTGACCTCAGTGCAATCTGCATCAATCAGAAGCTTGCAGAGTATCCTTAGGCTATTTAGCCGTTGTTAGATGAGCTGTCTTTGTGCACTAATAAAGCATTACTCTTTCAGTCTCATAGCCTGGTACAGGTATACAGAGAACAGCTCTAAGGTTGTCTTAAAGAAGAAGCCTTTTGTAAATCTTATTGTAAGAAAGGAGGAGCTTGTTAAACATACAGTCACAACCTGCAGTGTCACAAACATTCTGGACAGTGATATAGGTCACAGAATACTTTAAAGAACCCCGTATAATTTAGATAGGTCCATAATTCTACATTAGATACCAGCTGAACTAACTGCATAGGATTTGTACTTCATCTATTAGAACTGCGTCTTTCCTTTCAGATGGGATACACTATATCACAAAATCATAGAATCATCATGACATAGTTAAATGTAAAATCAAGATAATTAAAATCACTAAATCACTGGAAAGGTACTTGAATTTCCCTGAATATTTTGTTCTTACAATTGTCACCCTCTATGCAACAGGAGAAAACACTCCCATTGTCAACACTGGCACACAATAGTACAGCTCCCATAGAGCCCCACTATAGAGCTGGGGCAACTAACATCCATTCTGGGTCTCCTGAACATTTTCACAGCTCGGTTATACTTTTTCTGTAAAGGAAATATTCCCTGTTCCTAAAAGACTGAATGAAAGGAATTTCCATGATGAGAACTTTCACTTCTTAATGCTTTGATTATTTACATGAGAGAAACCCTTTTATAAAGCTTTCTGAGATCTATTTTTTGGTGTGTTTTATGAACTTAACCATTTTCTGTGGTCAGGAAAGCAATAGGTTTATTGAATGCCCTTTATAGAAGTAAAATTGCTTTTCGGATTGCAAGAGGTCATGCAAGTAATTAACTTCAATCAACAAGAAGTGTTGGGAGTCCAGGGGAAATTATGCAAGCGTGTTTCTCAAGATTTAGTGATAATTGTCTACTCATCATGCACCAATTCTTTAAGGAGCTGCTTCTGAAGATAACTGAAAAAAGTTCTTGCCTGTTGAAAAAAGGCTTTGTTATTATGGATATGATTTACTACAGTCTTTGGCAGTTAATTTATGTTTAATTAGGAAGTTAACATTATGCTGCTGTACAGCCTAAAAGAATATTGTCCACTTTGATGATGGCTTTTTATTAATGACTGATCAGTTACTTTTATGAACAACCTCATTTTTTTACCATTAGGCTACAGTTAAATCATGTTTCCAAGCTTTTCAAATAAATATTTTTATTTAAGTTAAAACTAATGAGATGGCTAGAGCACTGGTGCTAAAGCATTTAGATAAACTTTACTATTACTAGGTTCCAAATGAGTCGCACACATGGCAGCCCTGAATAAACTCAAAGAAATTATTCAGAACACTTTGGAAATTTAAAAATGACACCCAAATAGAACACTTTCTTCTTGTTACACTCACACTAGTCCTTACTGTATTATCTATTAAGAACGTGTGTTTACAAAGCAGCCTAAGCACTTTGGCAGTTGGCTTTATTCAAGCCTATTGGCCTGTCCAGTAGTCAATGACTGTAGGGATTTAAGTTTAATTAATCTGAATTATGTGCTTTTTTTTCTGCACCAAGATTTTCAGGCCTATGTATAAAAAGCTTGCATAATATCCTACTCTTTTAAAAGGTGAATTGACAGTAAAGTTCTTTATAGTGTAGATACAATCTGAAATACAGTCTGTAAAAATGACACTGTGGGAGTCCATGCTTGATACTGCATTAAGCTTTCTGAAGCAAGGAACTGCCTTTATATTCCATATCCGTAAGGTGCTTAGGAGAGCGCAAGCCCAACTGCTCACTGTTACTGCTCATCCCATTGCCATACAAATGATGCTCATCCATGAACCTTGAACTGAAGAATCTCAGTGTTTTACTAACTCAACCTGGACTCAAAACATCAACATGAGTGTGCTACTCTTGGGCCATTCCTTGTGATGAATTTTCTGTTGGAAAGACTAGGCAGCCCCATCATGGAAACCATTCCCACAAAGGTAGTTATTGATATAGCTGGTAGGAACTCAGTGAATAATTTTTTTTATGGTGCACTAGGAGAAATAGAACCAGGATCACCATAGCTTTTGTCTATTTATAGATATTACCAGCAGTAGCTATGTTGTCTCCTAAAATCTGACAGCAGTAAGCTACAATTCTTGGGATTTTTTTCCACTGAAGGCAGTTGATATGACTGAACATCCACAGGGAGTGATTCCATTCAATGAGATGGCTCTGTCTTAGATAGTAACTTTAAATAGTACAAACAGAGTATTAAAGGATTTATTTTTCCAATATACAAACTCAAAACGTGCAGCATAATAGAAATAATATGTAAAATAGGAGAGACTTATATAGAGAACACATTGCTGAAAGCTAGCATGGAATGCCATAGTGATACATTAAGAAGCTCACAGGAAAAAGTTTTACTTATTGGTGTTTTTAGCATGTATTAAAATATTAAAACTTTCAGCCAGTTGGCTTAAATGTTAACATGGAATAAAAAGGAGCAACTCATCTTGTTCCTACTTATACATAAATCCAAACCTAGCTTATTATTTTTTAGCCTTAACTGGACATCTTTTTGATTATCTTCACTTTTTAACATGGAGAATCAAAAGTAAGTTGTCTAGGATGTATTATTAATCAACTTTTAGATCCCAGGTTTTCAAAGGGTAAGGATTGGTTATATGTTCCTTCTATTAGTGTAGAGAGTTGTTTTAAATTACTTCTGTGTTAAATGAGTGTTGATTTACTGGCATTTCCACTAAAAAAAGACTTTGTCAGACCACCTTTTTATGTCTACATTACCCTGACATATATATAGAGATACCTGAAAAGGAGTCACTGTTTGGTAGTGTAATTACAGTAATTCTGTACTGGGTGAAGATATACTTATCCATGCTTTTTTCAGGAAAATGGACAGAGATGTTGACTAAACAGGAGCACAGGCTAAAAATAAATTCTGCCAACCCCAAACTAGGGACAAAGACATGTAGAAGTATGCCTATTTATTGATTTGCTGACAACTGTGCTCTCCAGAAATGCTGTAGGAAAAGATTATTCAGACATGCTTAGGGAGAATTTAAATGTTATGTGACTGTGTGTGGAGATTAATACTACCATCACTGTTGGCTTATGAAAGGGAAGTTATATGAACATTAGAGAAATGGAATTTCATAAAATGCATCTTTTTATACAAAAACATAGATTATGATCTTTGGTCTTTGAACCCTTAAAGCAAGATTTGCTTCTTTATATGGCTAAAGAATAAGAAATTGAAATGCTTTTCTGTTAGAGGTAAATTGAAGAAAATAAAAAATAAATATGTGATTTTTATGGATAGTAATGCATAAAAAACAACAAAATCACAGCAGAGCAATAAGAATGGTTTTCAAGTGACTTCTAAATATACAGAGAACTAGTGAACCAAATATTAAATGGAGAAAATAAAATATGCATATAAGACAGAAATTGTAATTATCATAAATGAAGAAGAAATCTAGTTAAGTCATGGAAAAAGTGTTCTTTATATAAGGCAGATTTCTCAGTGGAAGAGAGTGAAAGTAGATAAGAGTACCCGATATTTTTCACTAGCTAAAGAGAAATACTAAATTAAATGTTTTTCTAGTGTCAAATTCAGGGCATACCAATTTGAATTCATCAATTTAAAGAAACTGTCTTTTGATTCTAATATAAAAATATATTATTGAGACCTATGGTATTTATGTTAGTCTTCTACATACTGGAAAGCAATACTTAGACTTCCTTATTATGCAATTATCTGCTGATAGTGGTCTTTTGATGGATTCTCTGCTTTCAGGGAAGGGAAAAATGAAGGGAAGAATACAAGTCCTGAGGTAATCTGAGTTGTTAATTTCTAACAGATCGTTACAAATTGTATGGGAGCAAGGTTTTAATTAGTAAAAAGTATGCCTTGCACTTTGTGATGATTTAGATGATCAGAAGTGGATGCTAGCATTTATGATTCCATCTGGTCAGTTTTGCGCTCCTTAGAAGCAGTCTTGTAATAAACAATAGAGTTTTAATCAATTTAAATTAAGAATTTAAATCAAATGTACTTTTTTTAGTAGTGAGTTCTTATTTCTTTCTTTCGTAGAAGAGAAATGCTGACTCTTCACTGGAACTTGTCTTTCTTTCAATATAAATTACAAGTGATTCCTAGTCCCCTTTTAAATATTTTGTGTAAAGGTAGTGAGTAATTTGTTCATCCCTAATAAGGTAGTTGCAACTGTTGTGAACACTGTCAAATGATGGCTGTGGAAAGCATGAGTCATGCACAAAATAGTAGGCTGCCCCATGTCAACAGACCTGGTTTTGACCTGAAGACCACCTCTGGGATAAGAAAATTAGCTGAGTCACAAAGCTCTTCTTTTGTTTGGTTTTTTTTGGGTCTCTATCCTACCACCTGTGCTAAAGGTGGTACTTTCAATATGAACCCTTGTCATCTGGAAACTAAATCAGGATAGTTGTTCATTTTATACAACCTACTAAACAAAAGTCAGACAGTAATGGTTTGGCTAGAACTTGAATCAATGATCTAATGGGGATAGGATGTTTCCTTGAACACCTCTAGGCCACAGATTTCATAATTTAAAATATATTTTATTGCAAAGCATAGGACAAAAGAAGAGCCTTTTTTTTTGTTTTCCTAGAAATTTCTGTTTGCATCCTGTAGAATGTCATTTCTGCATATTTATGCAGCATTTGGAAAACATCTTTTTTTTTTTTTTTTTTTTTCCCTGGGTAATCTTATAAATGAAAGTGGTTTTATTTTTCCAGTATTACTTATTAATGTTTGGGGGTTAATCTATCAATTATATTGGATTTAGCAGCTTGGCATTATATTATACCATGTTATCTCAGTGCATAAGAGAGGGTCTTTTAAAATTTTTTTCAGCTTGTGGGCATAGTGTATAAATGCAAGTAATTAGAATTCACAGCCTAAGTGATCCTTTCAGAATCTAGTTGTATATTGGTGTGAGATGGTGTGAACTCTGAGTGTATTTTAGCATCAGTAGATGACCATAAGTTTGCAATTTTTCCTTTCAGATGTGGAACTGATATGTTTGTGCCTGATATTCTTACCTGAACACACCTGATATTCTTACTTGAAGTGTATGAGTTCTGTAAGGGGATGTGTCTGTTCCAACATTTCACTGTACTGGTCATGCAAATGTTCATGAAGCAGAGGACATGTAGAACCTTAGATCATAATCTTTAGGTGGGTAGCTAGTTTATTACTTGGCAGAATTCCTAAAAATAGTGTTTGTTTTGTTCTTAGATGACTGTGTTGTGTTTCCACTTAGTTCAGCTCGAGTCTAATGGGAACTTTGTAACATGGTCTAAAATGACTGTACTGAAACACATTATATTTGTGAAACCCCAGCCCCACTGATGTCAGTGTCAAAACCCTCATTAAGTTGAAGGGGGTCAAGGTTTTATTCCTCATTTCCTGTGGAACTGGAAAGTATATAAAAGAGCAGATATGACTCCAAGAGAAAAATGTGGATCCAGACTTATGGCTCACATGTAAACTTTTCCAAATGGCAGCCTTATGACTCTCAATCTGAAGCAGTTCGAATTTACAGATTCTGTAATGTGTTGTTTGTGTTTGGTCAGGGTTTTGTCGCAGGAATGGGGCTACTGGCATGGCTTCTGTAAGAAGCTTTGAGAAGATCCTCCAGGTCCATGTCAAACCTGTCTCTGGCCAAGACTGAGTCAAAGCAGTAGTTTTTAGCAGTCATACACAGTGAAGAGTTTCACAAGGATGAAATGATATGGAAAAATTTCTTGGGTCTATCAAGTAAACTTCCTTCAGCATTAGGCATTCAAGTCATCCTATTTTGTTTGCATTATTTAACAGTCACACATATTTATTCAAGGTTCATCTCCCTGGTTTTGTGTTTGAATTCCCATAAGAACCTACTGTAGCTCCCCAGAGAATTAATGTAGTATGGCATTTTCTCCTCTGCCTGTACCTCAGTCTACAGGAAAATGTTTTTGACTTTTATTTACCACATAGTGGTGCAAGGATGATATCAGGCATTAGTTTCTTCTACAGGGTCTTTGAAGAACCACAAAAATTCCTTGGAAGAGTCTAGTTTTACTAGTTGAACCATAAAGAGAGAAGTCATCAATTTCTTTGGATCTTCTTGGATAATCTGCTTTTGTTTCATGAATCAATTAAGTTTAATGTTATAGTTTCTTTGTTAAATAAGGTAGAGCTTAACCTTTTATTTTTGAAAAAGTACTGAAAGCCGTATTACTAAGAAGACAAGAAAGCCACCATCCTTGCACATATCTATATTTTATCTACTTTTGCAATATATATTTACACTTATTATGAATCATAGTAACATGCACAAGGCTAGACATGAAAGACCTGCTACAGATAGCAAGATCAGTTGGAAAAGTGGTGACAAGCATGACCATGACCCAGCTTCCCCTTTCCCAAGATCAGCAAAGCACAGCTCTGGCCCTAGAGTTGGATTGTTGAAAAGGAAGGGAAAAGTCATGAAAGGAGAAAAGTGGTCAGAAACAATGTGTAGAACTTATGGGGAGAGAGGTAGGAGAGTAGGAAGGCACTTTTTAACAGCTGTTCCACTCCGTTAATTAAGAAGACCGGAAAATATTTTTTCTTAAGTGGTCATAGATTGTGTTTTGGCATGTCTTCCTACCCCTAACAAAACAGTTTTGCTGTATATTTCTGAGGCACACAACCATTCCTCCACCTCCATTATATCTAGGAGAGAAGGAACTGCTTTTTATGTTAGTTCAAGAGCAAATAGGTGCAATTACTGTGTCACATCCTGTAGCTATATACTGGATTTGTCAGTGCAGCAAAGATTCCTTGTGTGGTGTTTCTTTTTAAAAAGATAAATTAAAAAGACAAACAAAACTGCCTTATATCAGTAGAAGATAGAGCCAAAAGAAATATTACATTATTTTCCATTCAATTTGCTCAAGTACTAGTATCCAACAATACTGCAGTACTCAAGGGAAGATATTACAAACAGTATTCAGCTGAAGTGTACCGTAGGTTATTGCAGTTTAACAAAGAAGAACTCTGCTTGATTTCAAGGATTTCTCCATTTTCTTTATATCCAACTTAATGTAGATATCTCAGTATTATTATCATAAAAGTGATCTGTAGGGTCTAGGAATGAAGTCTGACAGATAGATTTAAAATGAAAGGAGACCCTTGATAGGATTTTGTGACTACAAAAGAATTTAATATATAGCAGAATGATGATTCACTGATACAGTGAAAGTTATTGAATTTTAAGATTCAGTAGAAGAGTTCCTAAAGAAAGGCAGCAGCTTCTGCTGACAGACTGATTTCCAGCTGTTATTTCTGCTCCTACTTCAAACTACCCAAACATGAAGCTTTTTTCCTGTTTTTAAAATTTTGAATTCAGGAATATGAGACTTTTAAAACATCTGCATTTCAAAACATCTCCCATTCTGTCATCTTGAGCCTTGATAGGAAGTCTGCAAAAGTTTGTGAATGACAGAGATATAAATTTTCAAATTCTTCAAGCTCTGTGGGATAATTGATAGAGATGGGGATTTAGGCAGCTTTCATACAAGCACTAGTAAGAAGGTGTTATTTGTCAAGTGTTTCAGTCACTGAAAAAATAATGAGGTGCTTCGTGGTAGTGGTAATTTTATGTCATGGCTTTGTCCCACATGGTCTGAGAACAAATTAAATCAGTCATTTTGGCAAAGCCCCTGGTTCTTACTGGGAGTTTGTTGGCAACTTAAATATGGGGGGGGGGGAATTAATATAAATGCTAAACAAAACATCGAGAAAAATAACACACTAACATGTGATGTTCATTTTGGTATTTAATACTGTGCTGGGTTTGCATGGAAAGGTTTTGGTAGCAGGGGGACTAAAGGGGTGGCTTTTGTGGAAGCTGCTAGAAGCTTCCCCTATGTTCAATAGAGCCAGTGTCAATTGACTTGAAGACAGACCCACTGCTGGTGAAAGCCAAGTCCATCAGCCATGGTGGTAGCACTGCTATGGTAATATAATTAAGAAAGGGAGAAAAAAGTGGTGCTCAACAGCAGCTGGAGAGAGGAGTGATAATATGTTAGAGAAACAGCTCTGTAAACACCAGTCAGTGACAGAGCTGGGAAGGAGTGCTCCAGATGCCAGAGATTCCCCTGCAGCCCTTGGCGAAGTCAATCGGAGGCAGGCTGTGCCCCTGCTGCCCACAGAGGTTGACAGTGGGGCAGATACCCAGGACCACACACTGGAGAAGGTCTGCTAGCAGGACATGTGACACCAAGGGGGACCCATGCTTGAGCAGTTCATGAAGAGCCATAGCGTGTGGGAAGGACTCACATTGAAGAAGCTCATAGACAACAGTGTTCTGTGGGAGGCACCCCACACTGCTGCAGGGGAAGAAGTGAGGAGTTGTCCCCCTGAGGAGGAATGAGCAGCAGAAACATGTGATGAACTGACTGCAACATCCATTCCCCATTTTCTCTTCCCTGACCAGATGAGGAGGGGAGTTATAGAGTGGCTGTGGTGGGCACCTAGCAACCAGCCAGGGTCAACCTACAGAAGTCAATGAATGTTTCACAGCAGTGAAAATTTTTCCAAATGCCAAAGGTTTCAGTGCATGCACACAGCACTTATCATTATCAATTCAATATTGTCATCAAGACTGTATTTCCTTTATGCTAGAAGGCATATCTACCCTACAGTTTCTCCTGGCTCTGGGAGGGTCACACATGGCAGAAAATACATAAGGCTTCTTCTCCCATGATGTTGCCAGAAAGGGCATGTAGGAAAGTGTCTTCCTTGTCAGAGGCAATGAATTGTGTTTACCACCCTGGAAAAGAAAGAGAGAGGGCTATGAAGAGCACTCATCCAAATACCCAGCAATTTGACAATAACTACCAAGCTAACAGGTCTCTCTCTTTTCACTTATCTGATGCTTTGCATATTAGGTTAAATGTTGCTTATGGTGCCTAAGTGTGGTGAAAAGAGACTCAGCCATGAGGTTTAAGCAAATGATTTGTTTGAACTCCCAGGTTTAACTGAAAGGCCCAAGCAAACCATCTATTTGAAGTCTAATATGCCACTAATGCAGGTTTTTTATGGATACAGTGGAAGAATGCACTATTACAACTTAAAAGCAGGAATACACTGCAACATATTAGAAAGCATACTAAATATTATACATGTGTTAGTTAATCAGCGGCATCTGCAAACTTACAAAATGCTAAATATTCCCTTACCATTCTGGGTAAGGGTTCTGAATCTTGGAAAAGTCACCTTGGCCGATGACCTGACCAAGGGGCACAGCTTGTGCTGTAACCATTGGAGAGGCAACTCCCAAAATCTAAGCTAAACCTTAGCATTTTTATCGCCTGGTTTATGTGACTGATTATACAATTTGGATACACAAGGTTGTGAATGAAACCCTGCAGGTGATTGTGGCAAAACTATGCCCAATTGGATTATGCCGTCTAGAGACACAAAAGTTGCCTTGTTGGCTGAAACCAACACTGAAGCCCTCCAGGTGTGCTTTATCCTACTTTCTCAGGAAGCCTGAGAAAAAAAGTGGTTTGAATTGAGACTCAGGACATACAATTCGTTGAGGAACTGCAAGGCTCAGCTCAGGTTTCAGTTCTTTGTGTGGTGCAGCATTGCCCTGTTTGGCCTGGGGCTTATGAACAACTCAAGGCTCAGCCATCTACACAGCTCCCCATGTGTTGTCTCTGCATAGATAGGGCCATAGATAGGCAAATCAAGGCTGAGTCGCCTGCACAACCCTGTGAGTTGCCTGCATGCACCAGATGATACTGAAACTTGCTTATGAACTATGAGCCAGAAACCCCATCCACTAATTAGAAATCTCTGAGTGCTAGGGAGTGGTACGGCTGCAATGCAAACGGGTCAAAAGTCAACACTATGTGCTCACCAGAGCATAATATTGAAGGCAGTTTTTGCTGATGGTGGTGTAAGAGATGAACTGTGAGACCAATTACATCAACATCTCAAGTAACACAAGAATCTGCTTTGAGTTAGGAGCTAGTAAGTGCATTTCCCACTGGTGCAATCCAAGTATAACTCAGTAGGAGTATAAGTAATCCTTAAGAGACAAATATCAGAAGATGTGTATCCTCCAGAATTTTAAAAATAATTACATGTCACTGCCAGAACTGGAAAATAATACGAAGATCAAGTGCCAGTTAATACAGTGCTTTTACACCCCCAAAGCAGTACTTGTATTCAACTTATATTCTGAACACGTTGCGTATTTGAATTACAGAATGGCATTTGTTGTAGGCACTATGAGCAAAAGAGTAAGAATTCTCTTTTCTGTTCTTGGCCCAGACAGTAAGACACCAGTCCCATGGCAGGAGGCAGTGGGCACTCTCATTATTGTCTATTTGTAACAGGGCGAGAAAGTATTACCCCTGTTTTTTACAGATGGAGAGCCTGGAATTGCAAGATTAAGAAACTTGTTCAAAGCCTCAGGGGTTCCATACTCCCATTTCCGAGTCTGAGCATTTAAATTACAAACTCTCCCTTGGAAAAAAGAACATTCCTTTGTCATGTAGAGATGAAGGGTATGATATTCCTCTCATGCACTCCACTGTGAATCACGAATGATTCCATTGCAGTGAGTGGAATTGCCTGGGTAACTCTGAGAGAATAAATCCAAAACTGCAGGAGATTTTTTAAAGTGTCAAAGAGATTTGGGAGGAAAAATCTTTATGGGTTTGAATGTGTCTTGTGTTCCTAAATTATCTTGGTGCTACAGAGGCTGCCATCCCATGTTGCATTATCTCCTCCTAGGTGGTCAGTTTGTCTTGATGATTATGATTTGGTTCAGAGCAAGACAGACAGAGCCCAGACAGAAACAAAGCAGTTCTTTACTTGCCCATTAAGGTTTCTTTCTGTAGAACATAACAGAAATTTATTGTATTGAGGTGATGAACTAAAGATGTTTGAAGTATCCTCATCTTGGGAAATTATTCTGTTATGGCTGTTTCAAGACAGCAATTTTTTCACATATACATAAAATGTGTGTGTGTCTGCATGTCTGTGTTTGTATGTGTAAATTTCCGCTCATTGCTTCTAAAAATCTTCCTTTGCTGCTGCTCATTTTAACAGGAATAAGCAGCTTCTATACTGCTTACCATTCCTCCAGAGGGACAGTTCTCTGACCTTGTTACCCTGGCACATATATAAATTTGTGTTAATGTAAACAGTAAACAAAGAAATCCTACTGGAACAAGACGATGTACCCAGTTCCCTGTGGTGATACCCCAGAAAAACAAATGCATACAAAACATTAACTGCATTGTTCCTGGAATTGCTGAAAGATAGTAAAAGACTGTGGTGTTGAGCAGTGAATAAAAACCTAGCTAAATGGAAGAGACTTGCTTGAAATTTTATTGTTATGTATTGAAAAAAAATCATCTAATTGCAGTAATATTTAAATTCTGCCAATAAGCAGAAAATAGACTACTGAATTTTAAGTGGATAATGGAATATCTGATGATCAGTCCTTTAACTGCTTTTGAGTCTCTGGATGTAAATAATGTTGTTTAAATCAACGAGTATGACTTAAAATCCTCCCAAACAAAACTGGAACTGTTTTTTTTTTCTTTAAGTGGTTAAAAATTGTACTTGATATTTTTGAAAAGAGAAAGAATACTTCTTTCCAAAAATTGTCTGCATTGATGTATAAAGTATTTTTGGCTTTGCTTCAGGAAAAAGATCTTTGGCATCATCTGAGTTAATTAAGAAACCTCTTTCCTTCCTTGAGTGTCTCACTGTTTAATTAGGGTAATGTATTCCAGTTCATATTAAACTGAAGTTCACCTTAGCTCACCTTAGTAGGTTTTCAGTTAATAATGTGTAAGTTGACATCTGGCTTTTGTCTTTTTGTCTATTTTGTGTGTGAGGAATGGTGATAAGCAACCATGAAGTAGGAGTCCATTCCACTGTTATTGTGGCATATCCCAGTATGAGTCAGGACGAAGTGTGGTGAAGTCACAGTAATTCTGGTTTGTCTCTAGTACTCTCACAACTGATCACTGATGTCAGTGGCAGCATTCAGTAAGTCCTGCAAGGGACTGCAATGTTTTCATACATAGCAATGCTTTTGTTTGTTTTTGCAGCCAGCGATAGTATAATGTTTAACCTACTTGTATACACACACACTCTCTCACACATGCATGCTTACATAAAGTTTCTTCCCGCAAACCTGCACCTACGTATAACTGCGACAGATACAACCTAGTTGACAAAGTAATAGTAACCGCACTAGTTAGCTTTGTTGTGTCCTCACTGGAAGCTAGGGTTTCGATTTGATTGTCTTCCAATAAGTGACTTAATAAGCTAATTATTTTGTAGAGGAAAAAATTCCCAGAACTGTGCCTGCATAAGCAGTTTGGCCAGGATTTCTTCCCATCAGCACTCTGTGCAGTCAAACATTTTCTGAATTGTTGGCAATTTTGCATCTTTTCTGGACAGCTTATCTACAAATGAAACTTAATGGAATCGTTGTCCAGATTTTATGGATAAGTACGGGACACAAACACAGGTAGACAGCATGTCAGGTGTGGATCCCTAAATGGTGTGCTGATATTGCACTGCAGTGTTTTGAAAAAACTGTTCAATTGGGCTTGTCATAGTGAGGTCAGACATACCAAAACAGACTTTGTGATTGTATTGAGAAGTCCCTGGAGACTTTTCAGATTTGAAGACACCCACTTATTTTTCTAATAGCTAAATTAAGGGGCGTTTAATTTCCTAGGTAGATGAGGACCTGCCTTGCCTAACACCATTTGAATGGTCATTTATTGTTATGAGGATTTGGCTAGGGGGAGGATTTCTGTAATCACCAACAGGTGCAACCACATGTTGGATGGAAAGTGAAGCCAGTTTTTTAGCACTGTCAGAGAGGATAAGATTTTTTTACAAAGGAGCCAGAATTTACAATATTATGTATGCTGCCTGTCTAAACCTACGGTCACTTGGCACTGAACTCCTAGCGATACTGGCCAAGTAATTTAGATGGCACATGTGTTCATATGGCACAGCTCCATCCAGGCTCAGAGTCAGCCAAGAGATCATCCATCTAGGAGCATCAAGTGTGCTGTACATAGTAGGGTTTCAAGCCAAAAAGAAGTTTCCAAACAGCTATCACTGTGTCATATATCTATAGCTAAAATAGTATGTGATGTGATCTAGTTTTTGCGTGGGTTATTTTTCAAAGTATAGCCCTTCTGTAGATGTAGATACCTTGACCCTGAAGTGCAGATATGGTGCTTGGTTGGGTCAAGAGAAAGAATTAGTCTCTGATAACTTTTCACTTTCAGATATCTGAGGAAGCAGAATCATCCCTGTCCTTCTTTTCTATAACACATGACACAGAGGATTTCTGCTGAAAGCTTCCCCATTGTTATCTGTCAAAACACTTATTAAGAATATGAAATGTATAAAGTATTTTAGGGGTTTCAGTAGCAAAGCTTTTTGCAGGCCTTAGAAGTCCAAGTCCAAAGGTATTTTAGGCATCTCTTGTATACAATCAGGGAGATCAATTTTTCAGTAGTAAAATTCATGCTCATGACATCCACGCTCATCCTTGAGAATGAAAAGCTTTTAAATAGACTGTGGTGAGTTGACTTTGCTTTTTTCCTGAATTTAAGGAGTTGTGATGTACCTGATTCCAAGAAGGTGAAAGTTAGTGTGGACTTCAGTGAAAGTGCCAGTACAGGCCAGGCAGCTCCCTGGTGCTTTAACAAGCAGCAGGAGAGGAAAAAGAAGTAAGCTAAATGTAAAAAGCAGGAGTGGTGAACAGAGGAAGAGATATTCACAATGGGACAAGTATGGAGCTTACCTGTGTAGTGTGGCAAACTCTTTCAAACAAGACATCTGCCTCTGTGCCAAAAATATTTCACTCTTTCTTTGAAGAAGAATGCTAGTATCAGGAGAGTTTGATGTATGGTTGCTTTGAAAAAAATTTGGAGATTAAAAGAAGGGATCAGAAGCCAAAACACAAAATATACCAGGCAGATCATAGATAGATCATAGCCACAGGAAAGTGGACTAGGGGAAGTCTCTTCTCTCTTATGAAGCAACTGATGTTGACCATTGCTGGACACCTTGTGCAGTTCCTAGTCATCCCATGTAACACAATGTCTATACAAAAATATGGATTCCTTTGCAAGTTTCTCATTTTAGCAGAACAGTGGAAATGCCATTGTCTCACATAACAACTGTGAAAGAGAAAGTAGGCAATAAATGGAATGCAATTGATAGAGATTAAGTGAAGATTAGGGTCCTAATCTCTAAATCTAGCCTTGATCAGTGGACTGAAATTAGATAACTGGAAACTAAGCACAGAAGTTGGGTAGAGTTTAGGTAGCTGAGTGATGACACTAAATGGAGTTTGATCCCATTAGAATATATGATTTAATATCTGGTTTAGCATTGATTACAGTGTAGCAAGTAATGGGAAAGTTACTTATCTGAGTGGGTTAAAATTCTAAATTTCAACTGGTTTATGTACTGCTAGCTAGTCTTTCATAGCTTTCCAGGTGTTCTGGGGAGCACTGGGTGGCCCAAAGCTAGAATGAACCATACCAACATAATGTAGATCCCCTGGCTCATGTGCTTGATAAACTATTTGAATAGCCAGGTTTAATCCATAATGAGAAGGTAAGAATTAGCCTGGTTTCCTTGCAGATTTCTTGGTTCCTTAAACAGTTTCATAATTTTATGTGTCCTCATCTATTTTTTTTTCATAACAGAAAGATATGAAAAGGTACTGTTTAGAATATCACATTGGTAAAAAAAATGTAGATTCTTTCTTTCATTTAGTTAAATATTTGGTCAATTCAAAACTCTCCACAAAGTGACAGGATGAATAATTTTGAGAAGGAGTAGAGAGTAGAAAAATCCATTAAAAAATTACAAACTTCAGAGTGGAAATAATATTGTTTAAAATTCATAATACCTCAGAATATCAGAATGTGTGAGTTTTCATCTCAGAAGAGCACATTAGAAGCAAATTTCTTGATTGTTCCCACTCATTGCACTTTGATTCACATCGTAGCATGATCTCAGGGCACATCAACTATTCCTTTTTCCTGAAGAAATTGGTCCAGGAGCTTGTATCATGTATTCCTGCTGCTAATGAGCACTCAGTCCACAAGACAGACTAAAGCTGGTCTGAAATGAAACCCCTGAAACATTAATAGTGTGAATGTGGGGTCTCCCACACCAACTGTTGGACTTTTCAAATCTGTTAGGTTCCACTACCAAAGAAGGCTGCTCTAAATGCAGAGGAAAAAGTAAAAAGCATTATGATTTTGAGCTTATCCCGTTGAATTAAAATGTGGGGGTTTTGTACTGTTGGTTTTTTTAGTGAGTGTGGTTTACCTCTACAGAAAATAGAATTACCGGTTTTGGGGTGTTTTTTTTAACTGGAAATGTCCCTACAGAAGTCCTTAGCATACAGTTTGGATTTCAGAATG
Organism: Actenoides hombroni; assembly: GCA_024336885.1. Taxonomy (NCBI): domain Eukaryota; kingdom Metazoa; phylum Chordata; class Aves; order Coraciiformes; family Alcedinidae; genus Actenoides; species Actenoides hombroni. The sequence goes on from WUAM01000004.1 coordinate 4,068,436, forward strand.
TGTCTTTTTCTGGTGAAAAGAGGATTCCCCACCTCTTTCTCCAATTTTTACACAATTATTCAAAGGCTACTTATTACATAACATCATTTGAGAAAGGGTTGGACAGCCTGCTAATGTATAACCCAAGTATCATTTTGTCTTAGAGGGTTTTCTTTCCAGCAAGAAACACTTTAATGACTGGTCAAATGTACTAACTATCCCCTTCTTTCCTTAGGCCTTCAAACTAATTTAGAAAGTCATTAACCATTCAGTAATAAGAAAGCATATGCCACATTATCCAGTGCATGCAACATCAGATAAGAACTTCTACTCTACCACTGGAACTGCAAAATAACTAAATAACTAAAATAGCTCATAATCCTAAAAGAAGTCTGTGTCCTGTGAATATGAAGCTGCAGCATCTGTGATAAAGCAAAAATGTGCATACCTCCATTTGGTTCATATATATATAATTAATTCTGAGAGATGTTCAGTCTTGCTGATGATTTGATCCATTCAGCAAGAATGCACTTTTCACAGTAAGTTACACATTGCCAGCTCACAGAGACTGTCCCTTTTGTTACTTTCAATGCTGTAAATTAAAATATTTATACATTTGCATCTTGCTTTTCAGTTCAAACCAGAATTCCCATTCTGTTGGTGTCTGCAAACCTGTTCAGATTTACTGCTCTGTCTTTTATCATTGCTTGTTATGCAGCTTGGATTTTCCTGTGGACTGAATGAGAAAGTGATAGCATGAGGTCTTTCCATTTAATTGCATAGAGCCACATTCACTCTGACCTCAGCATGTCTCATGGAAAATGTCAACCATATAATCACAGAGCGGTACACATGAGCAAAAAGAAGAAAAATTATATTAAAAAATATCCACCATTTAGTGCTTTAATTTACCCTCCTAGGTCTTGTTTAGCAGAGCATTTTAAAACAATTTTTCAAAGACCCTTAGCAAAAATAAATGAAGACATTTATTCAAGGAGAAATATTTTTTGTTTGAAACTAGTTGCGTATTTAGTATAGAAATTAAATGGATTCTTCTCCACTTGTCAAATGAAAAGTTAAAAAATGTTTCAATTATCATCTACAGTATCTATTTGGTGAATTAATATTAATTTTTATTAATTATGTATCCAAAATCCAAGAATGCTTTGCCAGCTGTAGTTTCAATTCCCAGTTGATGTAAATTGGCTTTCCTTCACTGAAAACAAAACATCTATATCAGTTTACACCAGCTGAAGATCTGGCTTCAGGAATGCAGGGCAGAATTTTGATTTCAGACCTGCTGAACAACACAGAGCTTTTCAATGAAAATATTTAAAATATTTAATATTTTTCTGAAAGACCAGGAAGGGCCTTGGTTTTTGCTCAAAGCCATGTGCTTCTGGGAACTCACTTCATACCAACTAAAGGCTACACCCTCCAGATATCTCAAAGGGATGGTGAGTGTATTATTGTAAAGATTATATCTCTTGCTTCAGTCTCCCAAATACTCCCTTGCTCCTACCAGCTTCCTTTCGCTCACTCAAAAGTGGTAGACCACCACTTGAAGAAAAACATGATACACTAATTTACTTAACTTAAAACCAGTAATAGTTTGTGAATGCAAGAAAACAAGTAGTTATCATTTACCAGCTCCAGCATGGATACTACTCTCCTACTTTTTATCTGTTTGGGGTTTTTTGCTAATCTCTTATTATCATAACTGAAAGATCTACTCAAATAACAGTAACTAGTCTAAAATCCTGATTTCATTATTTCATCTGTGACTTACTCAAAATGTAATATGGATCTCTTCATGGAGATAGGTTGACATTCTTATTCTACCTGTCCTGTAGCTTCTTACCTGAGAAGTAAAAGGGAAAGATGGACTGTAAATAATTTTCCAAAGATTATGTGTTGGAAACAAAGAAATTATGCAACCATATAGACATTTTTCTGTCACTAAAACAATTGCAGTATTGAAACAAGCCTGATTGCTTTTTTTTTTTTTTTTTCCCTTTCCTTTTCTGGCATTTGTTCAGTCTTCATGGATCAAAAGTGAGATGTAGAAAGTACCATGAAAAAACTTCAAAATATTTCAGCCACTACTGAAATGGCACTGTGGCTTTGTCACAGTGCTTTGTAGAAACAGTCGTGTTGTACTACGGAGAAAATGTAACTTGAATTAAAGGGACAAAGTTCCCCCATTAAATTATGGAGCCATAACTGTTCTATGCCTTATGTTTCCTGTCACTAAGTCCAGTTCAATAGGATTTAAGTCAAATGCAGGAGAAGAAAACCAATAATTTCTGATTTAGGCATTTTGAAGTGCTGGGGCAACTTGCTCATTTTTAAGAAGATGCTATGGGTAGTAGAGAGAGATAGGCTACTGTTTTATGGTATATAAGAGTCACATTGCCCTGGTGACATGCCAGGATCTCAAAGACGAGGAAATACAGCTAGATGATGTCTCGCTGACTAGCGTTTTAGTGCTGAAAGGTTGTTTTACATTTCTTTTTAGTTTACTAATTAAAATTTCAGTCTTCCTTTCTCACAAGGATGATGAAAATGAAAGGACATTTCTAAATTCTGAAGACATTATCAGAAGTTTCCAACAGTCAGCTAGACTCCCAGGATTTCCTGTGAGTGGCTGATACTGTTTATCACCTGGGTGTGCAAGTGCCTGGCACACTGTAGAGCTAAGTGCTGCTCTTTCTAGTCGAATGATACCACACATATAAAATATTTTTGAAAGCTTAGTAATAAGAAAAAAAAATATTTCTTATTTTTCTATAAAGCATTCCAAGCATTCAAGGTAATACTGAAAGTAGTAATTTTCCATACGATAGTTCTCCCTGTGTCAGATAATGATTTTGCAGCCTTTGAAATCCTGACTCAAAATTGCTCTATATGTTTTTATTATTATCATTTTTTCCAAAAAGCTTTACAAAGGAAAGACAACATGAGCGCACTGCTTTTATTGTGTGGGTGTGTGGCTGCCTCTGTATAATAGACTCCCTAATGTTCTTGGCTATAATGTGTAGCATTGCACATGTAGAGCTCTGGATTTCCAAACTGCATTTTCAGGCTCAATAATAGCCTTTCGTTCAGCCAAAGGATTTACACCTAATTATAGATCTGTGTGCTTTTTGTTCTGTTGTCTGGTTAGAAAGTATCCTGGGCATCTCATCGCTGTCCTTCAGGGCAAAGGACCAGTGCATGTCAACATCCTTTTGAAAGCTTTTGATTTTTTTAAGTATAGAGCTATAGCTTTTAAACAATGTTTCCTATAGGCTTACTAAGAATGGTGATACGCAATTGCCAAGGCAGTAGTACTGGGGTAATTCCTTTTGGGGATATTTATTATTTTGTTTATTTTGTATCTTCAATAGACTTTTGCAAGAATGCATGAGAAAGGGAACAGAGAATTGTTTTGATAGTTTTTACCCCATCGCCTATCTCTGAAAAACTGAACTTTAAATTTGTTGAATGTAGTTTATGTATTAATGTAAAAAATTGTTCCTGTGAATTGTGTAATAAATCTGTCTTTCTGCAGCAGTTGCAGTTTTAAACTGTTTTGAAAGGAGCTTTAAATGTTAAACAACAATAATGAAAAATAAGTATCATACCAATTTTGAAACTGTTAACTTCATTAATCCGTTTGTGTTGCCCCTCTGACCTTAAGTACGGTGTTGCTACCAGCTTATACCTGGATTCAGACTTACGCAGTTACTTTGTGCCACACAATTCATATGGATTAGCCGAGGAACAAATCCCAATATGAAAGGCATCAAACAAAATAGTAACAAAAAAAAACCCAAACAAACAAACAAACAAAAAAGACAAAAGATAACAGATGGAGATAGGTGAGGGTGTAGAGGAAATAATATGACAGGACAACAAGCAGGACTCTCAGCAGATGAGTATTTGAACTGTTCTCAACTATTTGTGTAGGTAGGCATTAAAGCAAACAGATGCTTCACTGTCAGGGATGTGAAACTGGAGAATGAAATTTTGTATGGCTGTTGATAGGGATTTTTTCTGAGCTGGAAGGGCACTAAGGTAGAAAGCAATAATATAATTAGATGATTAAGACTGACATTATCACAGTGGGCTGATAACAATGGGAATCGATATTTTGTGTTAGTGAATGACAAATAGTATGTGTTGGAAGCAGAAAGCACAAACCATTGAAACTCATCACTGCTGATAAGCATCTAGTGTCTGGGGCAGACACAGAGGCTGGGTGAAGATCCGTTGGTTAGTGATGACACCGAATGTGGAGTGAGACCAGGTGCAGTCCTGGCCTTCCTATTCTCTTGCTTATTGCAGCAGCTAACTATGTCTGGCAGAAAACAGTAAGACAAATGCCTGTATCAGTCAGAAGACACCAAGGCTGAAAAGCCCATCAGGGAATGTTTGTGCAAGTCATGAGCCCACATGATTTGCCTACAGTCCCACACTTTACAAATTAATAGAAAACTGAAGTATAAATGTTAGCCCTATTTCAGACCTATTTTGTGGGTTAAGAATTTGACACTAAATCCTAAGGACAGACTGTTGTGTTTGTCCTCCTCACCCATCCCAGAAGGGATGCCTTTAGGTAAGATTTGCACCTCAGCTATGCCAAGTGTATGTTTGTTTGTTTTTCCCTGGGAGATTACGTTTGTTATTGCAATTGTATTATTTTTGAGCTATATAGCAATTTCTGCAGCTTAGTGTATTTATCACCTGCAATCTTGAAGAATCTGTATATGTTGCAAGTGAAATAAACCATGTTATTCATGAATCCAACTGCTTCTTGAGAATGCAACTGGACCTACAGCATAACAGCCTGTTCATGAATCTGATGTCACACCTATAGTCATATTAAAATTGTGCTATTCGTGCACCCGACTGCTCCCTTGGAAGGGAACTGGACTTACAGCAAATAGGCTGTTAGTGTGTGTCTGGTGTCAGACCTATAGCAATTCATCGTAATTGCTATACCTGTTAAGAGATAAGTCCAGCCTCCCCTAGCCCCTCTAATCTCTGAGGACTGGCTATAACTCAAGGGAATTAATCTCTTATTAAATTTACCCTTCACTTCTTGCAACAGTATGTAAAGAAACAACAGTTTGTGAAAGATCATGGAAAAGGTGGCAAGTAAGTTTTGCTAAATACAGTAAAGAATAAAGACATGAAGGAGGATTCAGGAAGATAGTGGCAAACTAAAGGTAGATGATCTCTGTAGCAGCAATCTGAATGGAAGCAAGAAAAAGGGATATTTTAGTAATCAGAATGCAAGCTAACACAGCTCTCATCAAAGATTTCTAGATATGTGTATGAATAGGAAAAGCACTTCAAAGCATTGCAAAGAAATGAAGGAGGTGAAAATAAAAGGTGAGTACTGAGTTACACATCTAAAGATAGTTCTCTTGCCCACAGGAAGCAAAAGATACAGTAGGGAGAAAAATAAAGAGTTCTAATTTAAACATATTTAACTTTATGACATGCCTAGGAATCCATGAGGAGACATTGGAGATATATGAGAAATTTAGTGTGGATGGCAGAGGCAAGTATGGAGTAGAGAAAGAGGTCTGTGAATTGCCAAATTAAATGTATGTCTACAGATTAAATCACCCCAAAGTATATTACACAAAAAGAAGAAAATGGAGTTAAGGACAAAGTCCTTAGAACTCTTACATGAAGTGAAAAGGAGTGAATAGGTTGCTCAAGAGGTTGCTTAAGCTGAGGGAATTACTTTAGGTTTTCTAGAGAGCCTGAAGGGGACAGAGTTATGAAAACAAGGAAGTACAGTAGTTTCAAGAAGAGTCTGCAAAATCTAAAGCCCAACAGGGCAAAATAAATGAAAAGGGAAAGAGGGAGAAGAATGAATATGGAAGCAATCAGGAGAAAGACTAGGGTGAGAATTTAATGAAGGCTCAGAAGAGGACAACAGCTGAGAAATACCTTAGTTTGACAGGGGAAGAGCAAGTATGATGGTGAAAGTGAGGGGAAGGTACATTCCTTTTTTTTTTCTCTGAGAGAAAGTTGAATGAACAGCTTTTCTATGGAAGAAAAATCTTAAATAAGCATTACAATATTACTACTGATAGCATTCCAGCAGATGTGTAAGAAACAGAGTAGAAGCATTAATAACATACAATATATTCTTGCCCCACATAGAAAGCAGGATTAAGATGTGATTCTCTGTGTGATGACATAAAGAGATAAAACACATTAATCTTCTTTTCTACTTATGGTAATATAAATGTGTCATGCTTTGTGTACTGCCATGCTAATACAAATGCCAAGCACTTAATACGTATGTCGATATATTTAGATCTAGTTTCACATATGTTTATAATTTAGTTACCTTATTTTATATTATTGATTGATATCTAAGAGACTAAACCCACCTGACCCCACTTAATGTAGGAATCACCAAAATAAGGCAGATCAACATGCAAAAGTGGTGATAATAAGTAACTATAAATAAAGTACCAGTAGCAATATGTAACACAGAAAAAAAATGTGAAAAGAAATATTGAAAAAATTACATTATGAAATAGTAAATGATCATTAAGAGACTGATTATGACTGTGATCTCACAGAAAAGTTTGGGAGACATTTATTTTGGAATTTACACATCCTAAAATCAAGAATAGAAAAACTGAAATAATTTCATGGCACATGACAAGGGTGACGACTTGAATAATCTGTTTACAGTCAGTTTCTGAGTTCTGACATGCTGAGGATTATTTCTTCTCATGTGAACCTGAGAGTGTTCTTACTTTCTTGTTATCTTTTTACCCTTTTTTAATTGTGTGGGATGAGAGCCCTGGGAAGTACAGACACAGAACTGACAAGAACAGGTCTTTGGTTTCAGGTGTTCTGTCCCTGAAAAGAATTGATTCAGGGCAATAGGTTGGTTTCTGTGCCAGACAGTTAGCTTAGCAGGGGTGACATTGCCTATAAGTGATGTGTATTAACCTGTCAAAGTGGATCAGGAGTCTAGGCCATAGAAAAGTGAAAGGTTATAAAGCATAAAGACAGTTCTACGTCTCTGACCATTTTCCCAATGAAAATAGAGATGATTTGTTTCAGGACCCTATTGAAGCAGAGGAAGTCCTGAGTATTTCATCAAAGGTGAGTCATTCAGCTTTAAAGGAAGGGGATGCAAGAGTGAATAGCATTGCACTGAAAGTATTTCTTCTGGGCAATATAGACTTTTTTATCTTTCGTGTATTTAATAAAAAGTAACTGAGTTAGAACCTTCCACAAAGTTTCTGTTAATTTGTTGCAGAGATGAACTGTAAACTGAGAGCCTCTCTCTTCACTGAGATGCTGAGGAATTAACACTATAGTAGTGAACATGTAGATAGAAACACAGGAACAGTAATGTGGGTGCCTATACAGCAGTCAGCATCTCTCAGTGAAGGAAGTTGAGTCAGGACAAAGGAGAACCCTGTTGAGATGTATCTAGATGGAAGAAGTTCAGCGCTTTAATGCTGAGGCTAACCGCCACTCTCTTTCAGATTTCAATAGCACACGCATTGTCATTGTTTGATATGATAGACCTTAGTGTTTCTTGAGTATACACTGCTGGGTGACCTTGCTGTTTCAAGAACATTTTGCTTCGGGGCTTCTGGGAATCTGTTTTCTTTTTCACTGCTGACCTCTAATGATAGATGTGTCTGAGCTTACGTGACAAATATTTTCAAGCTTCACTTGTGTAGGTTTGTAAACTGTACTTGCTGGGGTTTTCATTACTTCCTTCCCAGATCACCAAAAAAAAAAAAAAAAAAAAAAAAGAATTTCAATATAAAAAGGCTTTTATTGTGGCA
>WUAM01000004.1:4076250-4100183 GCA_024336885.1 Actenoides hombroni
TGTAAACCTGTATTTGTTGGGGTTTTCTTAACTCCCTTCCCAAATAAAAAAAAAAAAAAAAAAAAAAAAAGGATTTTAATATAAAAAGGCTTTTATGGTAGCATTTGTTTGATACGTATTACCATACATGATTTCTTTTTCATACCGCAGTTAGAGCTGCCTGGGGATAAAATGAATATAGCTATCCATTTTTTGTCCATTTTGACATCTGCACCAGAGAAAGAATAAACTTGCCTACACATCATATTCCTTCAGAATGCATGAATGCTAAACTACATTATCTAAGCCATTGTTAGTTTTTGATTATTACTGTAATTAACTGAATAATTTATTATTTTAAAATCAGTATTCATAGTATTCCTTCCCTTCTGTGCTTCTATAACTTTTACATCTTGGATCTGTTGATCAAAAGAGGAACATTATTAAAGAGTAAACACGGTCTAGTTTTCAAGACAATGGCCCTGGTGTAAACATTTTGGGTTGTGCCATTGCTACTGTCAATATATAAACCTGACAAGTAGCTAAGGGTCATATTTTCACCTGAGTGTCTAAAATACTCACCAAAATTTACAATGGTGGCTCAATAATAGACTGTTATTCACTATTACAATAAGTAGGTATTTGTCTATAGTTTCTTGGTGGTATTTGTCACCTTGGCATTTAGATACATTTTTCCTATTAGATGGCTTGTCCCCAAGCTGTATGGTAAAGCATATGGACACATACCAGTAGGATATGTGTCATAGCAAAAAAATTCTCTGAGGGAAGTGGAAACAAACAGCAGATATTTAGTGTCCCAGACAGTGGCTTAATGGCAGGAACATCTTTGGGGCAGTATTAATTCACATAGTCCTGAAATATAACTATGGAAACGGGTGTTTAGTTTCAGGTGTCCATGTTTATAAGTTTAGCCTTAGGTAACCTATGCCTCATTTCATCTGTCCTAGAGATAAAAAATTTTGTAAGGACTACTGAGTTTGTGAAAAGCTTTTTTTTCTTATGATCTCTACATATTGCACTCTTTCAAATACATGTATAAGATAACAGCAAAATTATTTTTAAATGCTTTAATGTTACCTGTTTTAAATACTACCTGTTTATGCCATGAATCATGAAAGGGCTGTCTTCTCTTAAAACTTTACTAGAAAGAATGTAGCTATGGATCTGTGAAAAAGAAATCTCAAGAAGTTAAAGCTGTAAGTCTTAGAAAACTTCTGAATGTTTAGAAAGTATTCAACATTCACACATCACTAGTGTGGTATGTCACTAGTGCAAAAAGTACAATCTGATTATAAAATATGTCACCCAAGTTAAGTATCAGTAAGATGAGTTTTGGTCAGTCTGCCCTGGAAGGAAAAGAAGTTATCAACAGTCTTCTTACTGCCTTAAATATATGATAAAAGTCTGTTACAGACATACCTGATACTAAATTGGGGTTTAAATTCCAGTTGTGGTAGAAGTGGAGAAAACTGGCTTAGTGCATTAAATGCAGGATGACTAAGAGTGAGGAAACACGGTGTGATAAGAACTCAGATTGCAAAACCATGCAGATATTACAATCGACTAGCAGTAAATGTTTGAGTTGAGCAGCAAATAGGAATAACAGGTAGTCAGTGATTTATGTTACAAATAAAAATATGTGTGTTTTAATGCTCTGCCACATTAGTAGTATATTCTGTTGAAGAGCTTGAAGTATTAATAATTGTTTGTTACTTGTCCAATATATTAACAGGTTTTGTACTTAAGTTGTTACCTTCACTTTCTTCTGTGGGATGAACAATCTAGAATAAATGAAAGCTGTTGCTGCTGTTATTAATTCAGATAGGAATGCCAGAGGTTGTCATCGCTATCCATGAATGTACAATCTTCATCTATGAGCTCAGGATCATTAAACTCCCTATCTGTGGCCAGTGTTGCCACAGTGTGAGGAGGGTCACCCGTTCCATTTGATCCCCACACTCTCAAGTATTTGCTTTACACTCCTGGGGCACATTCCTACAGATTTCTTACTCAGAGCTCTATGAACGTGATTTATTTTCTTCTGATTGTCTTGTTTGTGTTCACCTGAAGCCTAAGCTCGAAGGTATCTCAGATTTTTCCAGCAGTAGCAAATTTATCCTCAGACCTGAATAGATAACGCTGTCTCACTCAAACTATCTCACAAGCTGGTCCAAGTGAAACAAAAGAGAGAAGTATATACATTCATGCCTGTTTACTAAATCCACTAGGTAATACATTGAAAAACACATTTTGAAATTATTTTTAAGTTATATCCTTGAACCAGTCTAGAGCTTCACAGTTAGCTAAAATCCATGCAGTATTACATTTTTGTAGGCATTGTCCATGTGCTATCCCATAAAAACAAGCAATAAGAAAAATTAAAATACACTTGTGATTTATCAGCAATGCAAGTAATATAGGTGGAGTTTAGCCTTGAATTCTGTCTTCTTCCATGTCCTCACAGTTCCTGATCTCCCAGAGCTTTCTTTCTCTACCCAGCCCTCTCTCCTCCTCCTTTTTTACATCTTCTCAGAAAATGCAGCTTACCCAAGGGTGCCTTTCCAAGTCATACTACTTTTAAGTAAGTGTGGATTGTTTGAGGTGTAGGTTAGATGTGGGATTGCACAGTGTAGCCATCTTTAAAATTACTGCAGCACCTGCATAAAAATGCTATTTCAACTATTCACAGAATAAGTTTCCAAAGAAAAGCAGAGGTGAACCATATACTGGAAACCAAAATTAGTTATAAAAAAAAAATGAAAAAAAGAGAAAGAGAATCACAAGGCAGGAGTTGGTTGCACAGTAAAAAAAAACGAAACAAAGGACAGTTAGAGATGACATAGACCTAAAAAATACAAAACTGCATTCTGTAGCATCCATTAATTATAGCACACAAAATAAACGTTGTTTTATTGCTTGTTATCCACAAAACACTCTCACAGTGAAATAATGTTTCTTTTCCTTTTCTATAACTTTATCAAGATTACACCATTTTATCTCTGTAATAGGCTGTTGTACAATACTAAGTGTTTTATTTCTGTGTGTAAAAACTAGACAAGCTAGATCACATCAGTTTAGATTCCAGCAACGGAAAAAGTTTAATTTCTCAGCTGTAATGCAATGGGCACAATAGGTTATTCTAGACAGAATAACATTGTTCCTATCAAAATGGTGGGATTGTATCAGGAGGAAGCATTAGCTGGAAATAACAATTGAGTCCTTGCTACCCCCACCAACTACTTCTTTTACTAAGCTATATAGGGATCTCATAATTTTTTTAAGATGTTATTGTGATAAAGAGACAAAGAAAACAGTTTTCTACTTAGGCATTCTAAACAGCTCAGAAAACACTGGGGGTGTTTTATGTTGAGCTTGCAGTGCCACAGAGAGGTTGGATTAAAAAAAAGAATCTAAATAAAATAGATATGTGTCTCAAACATGATGCTTTAAAATAAGTTATGTGGAATAATATATTTAGTAAGTAAGTATATTTAGTTGGGTCAGGTTAAGCTTAGAATGCCTTTTTAAGCATCTTAAGATATAGTAGAACTTCATTAATTCTCATTTAATCCGTCAACACTACCAGTCACTGACCTCCCAAGCTCACTTCCAAGCCTATAGGGTTTTCCTGTAGACTTTCCGCTAAGGAAGCCCTAGAAAGGGACCTGCAGAGCATGAGATGTTTTGTAGTTTAGGAGATTCTTACTCCTCTTTACAGGTTTCAGCTCAGCATATGTATGAACTTGCAGATGCAGTTTTGAAACTATATAGGCACACAATTTTTAAATAAGGGAGGTCTCTTTAGGGTAAGCTACAATCCCTGCTAGTAGCACTTGCAGTGTTTGCATACCCATTCAATTCTTTAGTATGAAAAAACAGAGTGACTTCATGAGTAGGTCTACAAGGATTGTAGTGAAAACATTTCCGTCAGCCTTTCTAGGGGAAAAGGTTCTTTGCAAAGTAAAATACATCTTATTCCTTTGAGAAAGAAGACTATAAGTATGCTAATATCTTGTGTCACACCAACTGTGCCTCAGAAAAAGAATACAGTCAGGGAGGTGGTGCGAAGAAATTAGGAGCTCAGTTCATTATCCTGTTGATGACTTATTTTAACAATGACTTCAAAGTTATTCTGCATACAGTTGGCAAAGATCAAGGAAGAAAATATTTTTAGCACTAATGGACTAGTCTGGGATTTTTTGAGGCTCTCAGCAGACTGAAAAAGAGCCTGATAAACTATCCAAAGCAAAATCACAGTTGTATTTTTTTGTTTTAGTAGTAGTAATGATATTGTTTTGTTTTAGTCCATCAGAGAACCAACCTGAATAGCTGAATAATTATCTTTGGGACATGGTATCAAACATGAAAAAGAGATATGTACATTAAAAAGAATATTGGGAGCAACATAATTAAGATGAAGGAGAATGTTTTTCAGTGCTATGCCTTGGAAGAAAGTTTCTATCAGCATTAGAGAGTGGGTGAGAGTAAATGGGTCCATTGAAAAAGAATCATGCTGAATAAAAATCAGGTTTTCTGTCTTGTGGGACAATCCACAAGATAGTTGTTTTCACACAGATTGGGATGAAACACTGACTTTGATTTTTATATTCCTGGGATACAATAACCAGATATATGTCAATGCAGATATGACAAATTTTTGTTGAATGGAAGTATTCTGACAGTTTTTCAAGGCAAAATATGTAACTGTTACAATGGTCTGGGAATCCAGCTGCCCACAGACATGTGGATTAGAACTAAATCACTTTTTACATGTTCATTATCAGATTCTGGATCAATATTAATAGGACCAGCCTTTTGAATGTCATGATATGTGATGTCGGGCTCGAAGAGCACTACTCAATCACTAATATTTGGAAGCATGGCAAGCAATTGTAGAGAAATGCTAATGCCTCCTTTTTGTCTTCTAGATGAGTGTCTTAAACCAAGTTTTGAGAAAGCCTAATATTGTGTAAGAGATCCCTTTAAGTGATGTAGGAAAAATGCCAGATCCACAGAATGTCTCCTATTTCCTTTTTCACATTTAAGGGCTGTAGTTGTGGTAGGAGGCTTTGATGACTACATATAGCATGAGCACTAATTTCATGGTATTCTTTAGTCTTTGAAATAGAGTTGGGTGTTGCGGTGCAACCTCAGAGCATTATTATTATTGTTGTTGTTATTTATTAATATTTTTTTATAATGCATACTGAGCTTGTGGGTAGAAAAATAGCTGTTGGAAATTAAGAGACAGCCTTCAGACCTGTGGAAAAATATCCCTAAACAATCAAATACAGCTATAGTTCAACACACTTAAAAAAACCAAAGTAAATTAAGTATCTTTAAGGCTTCAGTAAGATGCGTATTCTTTCAGAATTGATGCTGAACAACAGAAGCATCTAGTGATATGGAGCCCCATCTGTTAGATATCAAAGTCAGCCAGAGTCACATGGGGTCTGTCAACTCCAACCAAACCCTCCAGCTGTATTTTCTGTCTGCTTTTCTTAGATAGGCTGGTGAAAGTGTGAGACTTATATGTTTTTCACTTTCTTGACATGTCAGGTGCTAAAAACATACTGCACCATTTTGGAAGAAAATAGCTAGATTGCTGTGAGAGAGTCTTAGTTGGTTTTAATATATTTGGTTCAAAAGGAAAGAAAAGATGAAAATGTCTGTTCTCTCTTCTGTTGGGACCAAGGTTCATGACACTTAGGAGGTGCTGCCTGATTCAATCATGCAAGACTGCAATGATTGCAAAGCATCACTCATGGTTTTAGCCCATGTCAAAACACTGAATTTGAGAGAGGAGTTCGGAGTTATCAGTAGCGACCCTTTAGAGTGATGGATGGGGTTTGCCACTTGCTGGGACCTGTAAAGCCTGTATGAAACTAGAAATCTACGATAAAAGTTCTCAAACTCAGCTGAGAGTAATTTGTTTATCACCCTCACTTAGAAGTGCCTTAGAGAGAAAATATTTCAAAAATTCTTCAAGAAATTTTGAGGCTTCAGTTAATCAATAGTTTTGGTATGTAAACTTTATATAAAAGATGCCTTTCTGCCTTTGTAAGATTTAAAGTTCACAGTATGTCTCAAAATGAAAACCCCTGAAGTCCAATATATTTTGCAAACTTGCCATATGAAAAGGAACAGTGATAAACTCTTACAAGTTTTGGCAGGAGACCTTTTTTTACCCTTCTGTATACAGCAGAGTGGTGTCATCAGAAAATCTGCCAGCCTGCAAAATGATATTCCTATGGAAGTAGTGGTAGATGTGTATCCATTTTGCTAGAAAAAGTAAATAAGCAGATCAAGTCAGTGCTTATGCCAGAACTCTTTATTTTCGTTTAGTTCATCCCATTTTTACTATAATTAAGAAATAATGATCAAATAGCTTGGCCATATGGGAGCATGCACACACAGCAGACCGTGAAACAAAAAAGAATTTGAATGGATAACACTGTCCTTATAAAAGTCAGAAGACTGTATTCCTGGTGTGTTAAGCAGGTTCACTATGTCCATTTTCACTTGTTTCTCCTTCTCTTCCTTCTCAGTAGGAACAACTTTCAAAGAAAGGTCCAATCTGTAAGACATACAAATAAATCACTTTAAATCATATTCCAAATGCCTTATGAAGAGATCATTATTAAACTTTGTTACAACTAAGAGAAAAATATGAAACCAGTGTTAAATTCATTCTTATCTACCCACACACATTTTTAGACTGGTCTAAGAGGAAAAGGACAACTTTACATTTCAACTAATGAAGGCCAAAATAAAGAGGGGGATGGACCTCAAACTGAAGCACTCATAATTTGCAAAGAAAATATTCTGTAGTGGACCTGGAAACTGAGGAAACTGCAAAAACAGTATGTCTGTATATCTCTTTCATTAGGAAAGAAAACAAAAACAAGATTGAAAATAAACTAGTGGAAAACCAGAGTTTTGAGAATAGCTAAAAGGCATCCTTGACTTGCAGTTCAGATTTACAGTATTTTAATTACTTTAGCAATACCAAAAACTAGATACTAGTTTTCATAGTGCAATATCTCTTCAAGAAGTTATTTCCAGTACTGTGTACATACGGAGCAGTACAGATCAACTTTAAGGAACACATCTTGGACTTATTTGGGGTTTCTTTGAAGCAGAAATTTGCACATTCTTCATGCTGGAGACTACTACCTTTATTGTATATGTAAGCAGAAGCTTTCTTATAATATCAATTCTAGGATGGAGATCTTGGTTTATAGGACAGCACAGCAAGACTAAGATAATGCCCTTAGACAAGTGTTCAACTGTCTTATGAAAATCCTAGCTTGACACTCAGAAAACTGTGAATTTAATAAAAAGAGACTGTAATTTTGGGGGCATCTTTTCTCAGTTGAGGGCATCAAACCAAACCTATGCAAGATGGCTCTAAATGAAAGAAACTCATATTCCCAAGAACATTACTGCTGTCAACAATTTTCCTGATATGCCACTACTTCTGGTCTATCAAGGACTTTCTAGCTGTCACTTCACCTCTCAGAGACTTTATTTAATAAGATGCTAAATTTAAATAGCATCATAGGCAAAATCCAGTACTTAAAGAAACTGGGAGAAGCAGTAATCTGTCCTATGCCTTCTGAATTTTGATTTCTTCCTAGGGAACAAATAGATAGTGCACAAAAGTCTAGTTGCATTAGTGTGGGGACCTAACATGCAGGCATTAGATAGTGTCTGTGTAAAAATGTGTTTTCCCAAGCAATGTAGTCATAATCTTTAAGTGCTTTCACTGTTTTCACTCATAAATCAACAAATGTGTGTGTTTAGTTTAACTGAAGATATGATCTCATACAAAAAAACCCTCTCAAAATGGAGAATTTTGAAACTCAGATAACACACATGAAAGTAGCTTGCAAATAAAACTTATTTTGGGGGCCTTCCATGTAGCCTGAAGTTGTTAAAAATGGAAACAAGTAGTAACTTCTTACTTTGATGTCCGTCGTTTGATTTTTCCTTGTTCACTGTTTTTGATACTATTCAAATTGTCATTCTCAGATGTATTTTACAGTTCCAAGCAGGTCAATTGCTATGCTGCAATACTTACGTTCTGCTATTTCAGTATCAATTGCATACCTTGGAAAATAAAAATGTTTGGCCGGAAGATTGCGCTCCTCTGATTAGGAAATGCAGGGTATTGTTATGCAATCTGTAATTAAAAAAGGGGGAAGCCAATGGAGCACATTTTATACAGTAAATTTCAGTCAGAGATTGTTTTCACCTTTAGATCTTGTTAAAACTGAAAAGAGATTCTTTTTTTATCTCGCTTGTAACTGTGGATAATTAAAATCCTTGAAGTTCAGTTGGTAATTATATATATTTTTCATCCTTCAAAAAGCTTTAATTTCCTTTAAACATAATGTGCAGAAGGATTATTTTCTGTCCGGCATGCCATTGCAATTGATTAAAAGAGAAACAACCTGTCCTCCTTGATTCTCTCTGCTTGCTATGTGGACCTTGCATAGCAATGGGAGGAGGAAATCAGAGCTGCTGGATCACATTCTGTTTCTAAAGCAGCAGTGCTAGAGAGCCACACAAATTGCTAGCTACACAAATTAGCATAGATTGTAGAAAGCAATCAACCACACAGCTTAGTTCAGTCTGGATTAAGATGTGGGGCAGGTTAATGAAGTACAGTGGCACGGTCCCATTCTCACTGTCTTCCCTCAGACATGGGACTGTGGTAGAGCCACAGCAAGCACTTCTAATTGCAGTTAATTTTATAGTGTTCTGTCCCATCCCAGACTAACAGGTCTGACACTTCAGTGAAATATGCTATCATGGACTACCTTCACTGATACATGATACCTCAAGCCGCAGAAATGTAAGCAAAATTGCTCTGAACCTGCATTAATTCTGAGATACCTGGCTTGTGATTATGGGTAAGTTTGACTGTAAACATTGCACATCAAAATGCCTTACAAAATCAAGAAAAAGGGTTCTCATTTCCTGGCACATGAGTCCTATAGGTATACATAAGCATTCATTAGTTCTCACAATCAGTGTTCCTTTTAACTACTGATTGTTTTATAAATTGCCGAGCCTCTGAAATGGCAGAGTTGGGAAATGCCATCCAGTTCACCCCTCTGCCAGCTCAGACTGCTCCTTACTGATCCCTGTAGTTTGTTCAGGCTCAGTTCAAATAGCTTCAGAGGCTACTGTTACACTATTTTGTAGTTGTTTATGATCTGCTCAAGGAGAGTTTCAAAGGATGGGGCTTAGTCACCAAGGACCTGCAAGGATTTTGGTGGATAGTTACAATCCTGTCATTGATTTCTGTCGTGTCAGAGACAGCTGGAAAGATGTTCAATGAGAACAAATGCTACCGAAGAACATAAACCACCTGCAGAAATAAGGAAATGCATCAATAAGTGATCATATTGTCATCCATAGAATTAATGGAAGTATTTAATCAGAATTAATATATGTAGCCGTGTAAGAAGTAGTCTACCCAGAAGGAAATATGCCACTGCACTTGTTCTCTTCACTAACAGATAGGGTTTAACACAGAGGAGTGATGGCAGCCATGTTTCCCTGTGCTAAGCAACAGCATTAAACTTGGTTCTGGAGGTAGTAAGTTATGCATGTCTTCCGTCTAATCCCAGAAAGCCTAAGCACAATGTTATAGTACTCTCAGTTTAAATTCAGCTGTAGGTCTATCTCAAACCCTGACCATCTCCAGTGAAGATACAGTTATGTTTCTTTATAAATAATTTTATATCTATGCTCAGTAGTCTTGATAAATTCCATGTACTTTCATTAATTGGGAATAACATTTCTCAGTTCATTGTCCTGACAATAACTGGTATAGAGCTTAAATCCTTCATGGAAGTTACAACAAGGATGAATTAGGAAGACATGGAAGAAAACTATTTTAATTGAATTGTAAGAGATTTTAGTAAGGAAGTTAGTTTAGGATTATTTTGAAAATTATGGTAGACAGTCATAGAGCAATCATAATATTGAAATATAGAGGCCTACACAGGCCAAAGCTGCCAGGCTTCTTCCTGCCTTCTAAGGCACTCTATTCTGTAGGGTTTTGCAAACACAATTGCTTACATACACATTAAATGCTAAAAAATACATCATGTGTTCACTTGAGCACAAAAAAAAACCCAAGAAGTATATATGTATAAGTACCCAAGAAGTATATATATATATGGTTGCTGGATTTGCAACACAGGTGTTATATGTTTTCAAATATAAATACAAATATTACATAGTGTTCTTGCAATGGAAAATGAAGTCTTAGAGATGGATTAATGGATAGTAATTTTTATTCAAGAAACATAGTTCATTATTGACCATAGTAGTCACAGGCTAAAAGGCAGATTTGCCTTATAGTTTTTCTAAAACAGACGTTAAAAAACAGATAGAAAGCAGAATATAACAAATAAGATGAAGGAAAAAATAGATAATAATTAATATCAATTAGAATCTGTCAAGTTTAGAAAATCAATAAAAGAAATTAAAGATTGAGCTAAATAAATACTCGTGGCTTCTAGAGGTATGAAAAATTAAAGAAGAATAATAAAGATGAGTATATTCATTGTTAAAGAAAGCCTAAGTTTGGTTGTCTCATCTTTAGATCTATTCAGGAAAATTATCAGCAGAGAACAATAAAAATATTAGCTCTGTATTTGGAAGAAAGTAGCATAAGGCATTTCATTTCACATGCAGAATTTTTAGCCTTTTACTAACTTGGAAGGACTGCAGAAATGGGTACTTGGCATAAATATTTCTAAGTAAGTTGATTTGATAACACGTATTCAGAAGTCCTGAAAGAGATAGATAAGGAGATCTAAAGTCTGCTGATGCTCATTCTGATAAATCTTTGAACAGATGAAGTTCTGCTAAGGTGGAATAACAACAGTGAAGAGGTACTGGCAGTTGTTGCAGTATATAGTATCTTTTTCCCATTAAAAACATTAAGCAGGATGTCCCATGCGCTGACTAGCCTGACACCTGTCCCTGACAAAACCAAGAAAGTGCCAAGAAAATTAAATTAATAAAGACTTAAAGGGCAAGAATGCAATCAATGTCAGACAGTGTGACTTTATAAAGAGAGGATCTTGTCAACAAACTTGTTTTAAATCTCAGACGTAATGACATATTTGGCTGATGAATATAATTGGGTAGAAATCATGTACTATGATTTATTGCAAGGGGTTTAACTTTGTAACTTATGACATTCTAATGTACTGAACAGATGTCAAAAAGCTGTTGCCAATGAGAAATTATCCTGGATGAGAGTGATTTCATTGGACTTTCATAGACATTGGTGCAAAGCCACATTTTAATCAGTGATCTGGAGGTGAATAGAAATGACCCATCATAGAACTTGTGGATGACACAAAGGCGGGTGGAAACTGTAAAAAAAGAAACACTCAATCTCAGCAGCTGAGATCACAAACAAAATGCACATTATTATAAGGGCACACCTGCACAGGTACCTCCCAAACATAGGACTACCTTTCAGAAAGTGGTGATCTTGACAAGGATCTGTGGGTTATAAAGGCCATGCAACTACCCATGTACTCCTGGGGTGATGCAATGGGAATAGGTGATCCTTAGATGTGAAAACAGGGATGTATGACTGGGAATAGTTGAAAATTGAGGAGGATAGGGTAAGAGCCACAGACTTTATTCTAGAACTGGATAAAATGCCTTAAGAATTGAGACTGCTGGACTCATTTAAGTAAACAGAAGAGACTGAGGTGTGATTGATCTCCTTCCTGAAGAAGGTGCCAATGGATATTCTAATCCATCAGAGTATATTTAAACCTAATAATACAAGAGTTTAACAAGAATCAGTGTCTGAAAACTGAAGTCATACAAAACCAAACTGGACTAAGACTGGACAACCTTGTAATCAAATGTTTTCACAAATGATGATATGAATACTGCACTTAGATATCCATCAGTGTTAGACACAATATACCAAGCTTAGCAAATCAGTGCATTGTACAGTGTGATTGCTTTCTCTTCTACCTCATTCTCTGTGGATGGATGCTGACTTACATAAGAACATTAAAAATATTGCAAATATTCCACAGCTGAGTTTGTTAATTATTGCCCAATTTGGAATGCAAATTTTTATGGTAGAGGTGATATTTCATATTGGAACTGTAATATTTTGCAAGCTTTTTCTTCAAAAAAGTAATTCAATTTTAAAGTGAAATCGTTTGATCTTAACTATGTTTCAGGCTTGCTCACTTTCCCATTGCAAGCTTATAAGTCCATCAAATTTTATTTGTGCTAATGTTCACAAAAACAAATTGCATGCCTTATTTCACAGAAATACTTGCAGAGCCCATTAAACTCTTTAGCAATAAAGAGTTCCAAATAACAACTCCTATTCCATTGTAAATGGAAATGACCTCTAATACAAAAGTCAGAATTTAGAAATTCATGGTTATTTTAGTTGCGGAGAACATATTTGCTGTGATGTAACAAATAAATGTTTTTCCTTTCTCTCTCTCTCTCTCTCTCCCCCATTGTAAGAACTAAACAACTGTATTAGTAAAGCCTGTAACAGTATTCCACTTTTATGACTAAACACTGCTATAATTTTTAATGTCTTAATTAGGAATGGAAACAAATGGTGTCTTACTTGGAAAAGGCAGTAAACAGGAAATTGCCATTGTGGGCAGGAAAGGGATCTATAAAAAGCAAACCCAGATAAGTCAAATTATACAAAAAACACCCAACTACACTTTTCTTGTCAAAACGATTGCAGTTTTCATCTATAAAAAGATGCTTCTGGGTGGTGACTCAAAACCCTTACATTTGCTATTTCAGATGTAATTTCCCTCATTCCAGTCTCCTCTGGTGTCAAGAGTATAAAAAGAGACACACAGATTGCACACTGCTTCTGCAGGCATCCTGTGAGCCAACACAACCTTTTCAGAAATAAATTCTTTACTTTCATCATATTGGAGCTGTGCTGGGTATAGGATTTTTCTGTGTATGAAGGTAAAGATGTGCTACAAAGAAACGAAGGATGTTGAATTTGACCATTCTTACAGTAATTTCTGCTAGCCAGGGATATCTGGACTTTGTCTTTAGTTGTCTGTGAGGACAGGATTACACTGTCAGTCTTTAATGACTGCAGAAAACCACATCCTCCCCATTTTTCCCTTTTTCTTGCTCTTGGCAGGGGGAGCATTTTTTTGTTAATAATTTGGGGGACGGGAGAGGGATCTGGTGGTTCAGTTGGAGATTTTCACTCTGGGCCCAGAGTTCCTCCAAGGGAAATTGAAGTCCCGGTATTTCAAATTTGTGATCTAGGTGTATGCTAAGCAACAAGCCTGTCTGTTCCTCAGCTGTGCCCAGGACCATGTTCACCCTCTGGGGAGCTTCTGTCTTCATCTCTCTCTCTCTCTTTAAGCCTTTCTAGAAGCTGATGCCCTTGTAAATTCAAGAGCTACCCTAAGCCCAGAAGAACAGAAACAAAAAGAAAAGTTCTCATCATTTTCTTTCTCCTATATTAAATGTCTTCTAAGGGAGCTTGACCAAGTCTTGTGTGAAGGTAGCAGCTCGCTGCTGCCCAACAGCCCTGTCTAGACAGGGTCACCTTGATGTGTCCCTGCTGGGCAGGACTGGCATAGGAAGTGCTGCAGAATCAGTCCAGCATGTGATCAAATGCATCTCTCAGAACAGAGACAGAAACTGATAAACAGAAATAGAAATGAGTGTTATGAAGGAGGATCTCTTCCTCTCCATTCCGATAAGCTGTTATTATTTTTTCTTCAGTCTGCATACTGTATAATCTGACATTTAAGAGGATAGAGTTTTCCTGTGAAAACTCTAGAATAGAGTTTCCTGTGCTGCCAGTGGCTGGCATGTCAGGTTTTGCATCTAAGATGCAAACAGTCTGAAGTATGTGTTGTAAAAGGTGTGCGCAGATTTTACAAAGGAAAGCAAAAAGCTTCCAGTTAGCAGAGATACATTCTTCTTTCCTTCATGTGAGCCCCTACTAGGCAGCTTTTTGTTTTGAGATGCAAAGTGATCTCAGACCACAATAGGAAATCTTGCTACAACCAGTAGCTCACTATAAAAATGGAAATATATAGGCATTTTGAGAGGGACCACATTTATACTGCATTTTTTTAACCCTTTGGTCAAGCTATAGGTGAATAGCACTCATTACAAAAGTACCTTGTGCATGGCACTGACATTTGAATAGAGCTGTGTGTTGAATCCATGAGGCACTTCTAGTCGCAAATACATCTTGATAAATCAAACAATACAACCATTACCTTTATGTGCACAAGTAAATTCATTGTTGAGATTATTTATTCATATTGTTCTATCTGTGGTCTTCAACACTTACAGATAAGCTTTTTTGATACTGTAATAGCCTCAGAAGAGTAAGAAATCAAAATTAAGACCTGTAATTATCCCTGAAATGACATTAGCTTTTCCATAGATAAATAAGTTCTTTTTCAAAATCTGTTACAAAAATATTATGGATGAAGAGCTAAAAAGTCAAAAGTTAAGAAAAAGTCATATTAGCATATACATCCTTGACTCAGCTGTGCAGGCATAGCTAATATATACTCTTGTGGTTTTAGTCATAGTCATCAGTAATGCATCATAAGTGAGCAAGATGCAAGGTTTCGTGTATGCTGATGTTGTTTCTTATAAAGCCTGGTCCATCCATATGGTTTTATTAATTATGTGAACATTCCATTAGTAAAATTCATGTGACACAGCAGCTGTGGCTTTCACAGATTTTCTGAGGACTGACAGGATGTATGTCATTGAACAGTGAAGCTGTCAGGTAATTTTAGAAAGAAAGTGAAAGCTCAATATTTCTACTTTTTGAAGTAAGTTTAATTTTCTGTGAATGGGAAGAATGTCTGTATTTAGAACCAAATTCCTTCCACTTACACCTCATGTATAATGTAGACTTTGACAACTAAAGAATTTTACCACATTTCTCTGTTGATATTCTGATCTGCAGAGACCATCATCTATTGGGTGAGAGAATAATTTGCCTTTCATACATAATCAGCCTTGAGCTTCATCTGAAAAAAATTGCCATGATGCTATATATGTATATAAAGTCCTTACATAAACAATTCCCTGTTATCTTGTATTGCAGTATAAAAGATGTATAAGGAAATAGTTGTAAGCAACTGAACTTCTTTTGCCTGTTGTTTGATCCGTTTTCCCACCACAGTTCAAAATGTTCAGCGAGTACAGTAATTAAAAGTACTGTGTATCCCAGAGCCATGTATTCCTGAAAACCTTCATGTGCCATGTTCATATATGCTATGTATTCTTAACAATATTCAGTATAGAGATGAGTCTTTCAAGCAAAATTCCACAGTTTATTATATCACTAAATATTAAAATCTGGGGGATTCTGTGATAAGCCTAAAGCAGAATTTTAAATCCAGATCCAAACTGTGCTAAATTTGTCTTGTTTTTCAAGTCTTAAAAGCCTACTCTTCATTTGGTTGTAGGAAATCTTTGATGTCTGATTTTCTGTTTGCAGTCATTGTAACTCCAAATGTCTGTGGTTTATATATTTCAAATAAATGTGTGCACACTTAGGACACTGATATTTTCCACTTCAGGAAGAGGGGAAAAGAGGCTGAGAAAAGTATGAAAGGAATGGCTTTTCAAATGAAAATACTGATTCTGGTTCTCTACAGTATTATTGTGTGATTGTCAATCATAAGATCTGTTCCCAGTGGTCAAATAGAAGAAATAATCACATTCAACAGTATCTTACTGCAAAAGTGGCACTATCAAAAGCAAAGAGAATTTTGAGGTAAAGGGCACTGCTCAGAATAAGTGATGTTGCCAGAATTTTGTGTGTTTACAAAAGGCTTTCACTGGATAGGAAATGTAGGAATCAAATAAAGATAACTGGAACAGAGGCTGCATGTTGCAAGGGTGTGTAGGTTCAGAATTGCTTGATGACACTGAAGAATTTAGAGGTTTCCTGACCTTGAGCATTAGTATATTTGCATCCAAAAGGTACTGACTCCTTCTGAGTGCTTGGTAATGCTTTCCAATTTTTTAAAAGCTTCTGCTGAGATTAACAGGACTCCTGAGATAAATAGTAGGTAGGGGAGTCTGTCAAATCCAGAAATGAGGAGGGAGGGCTTACAGTGAACATCTAAAAGCTTTGAAATTCAGAGTTAGTTACATACTTTAAAAAAAAAAAAAATTAAAAAATAAAATCCAGCTGCCCAAACATGAGGAAATCTACTTAAAGGTGTCCAAACTGTATTATATACCTTTCCTTTGCCTGCATATACCATTCTTTCTCTTGCAATTATTTTGTTTAACATGTGCTTTCTGTGTCAAGGGCTTTTTCTTAAGTTTCATGGAGTGTATGCCTTATAATACAGATTTTGAACAACTGCTTGTAAACCTCAGAGGTAAACTGAAAATACATCCAAGGCCCTGAGTTAGAGATGCTGTCATTTTTCCCCTGGACCCCCACTCTTGGAACTCAGTGAAGCCCCTGATGTCTGATACACACAAAGCACCTCCTGCTCTCTGCTGAGCAGCCATGGGCCAAGCTCCTAGTTCTGTTATTTAGCCCCTTTAAAAGTCCATTATTGAGTAGCTGCAAGGTTTTTGGTAGCTTACAGGGCAATTTCCAGATGTTGATATCTGTTGCAGATGTAACTCACGCAGAAGTTGTGCTCTCTTGCTCTGTGGTTTTCACAGCAGTTTCCTAGGTTACAGTTGGCTACATTTTGATGCTAGTTACAGCTTTCTTTTAAAAGCTTATAAGTAATCGCACCCTCCACTCCACACCACCTGAACCAAGAGATGTCTGTCTGTGTTCTGGGTGCCTTGGACAGCCCCAGTGCGGCTGAGCTGTGCAATGCAGAGGGAGGTTCTGCACTCTCCACTCTCAGAAAAGTGCAGATGCTTAGGTGCACTTCCCAAAATCTGCAGTGCTTAGCTCTATCTCACAAGCATTACAACGTGCTTTGATACATGTGTCCTTCACTGAAATATTCAAATTTGTATGGGCAGAGTGGTATAAGTGAGTGGAATACAAGGACTGACTGCAAGTCCCATGGGAAGAAGTGAAAGAGATCCATCCTTTGACAAGCAAAATGAGGGATTTCAGTTTGCACATTTCAGAAGTTTCTGAATTATTTCCCATGTCACTCAAAAATGCAGGGGACAAGATTCAGGAATTGTGGCTTGCTGGAGATAGCACAGTGAGTTAAAAGCAGAATCAGAATCAAAAGTCAGTATTCCTCTATTTTCCACTTCTTAGATAGCAATGATAACGGTGTTTCAACTACTGTTAGCTACCTTGGAAATTATTGTCAAGTTACTAGTTCAACAATTAATGTTAGAGAATTATTCTTTCAACAGATTTCATAATACTAGTAATAATAATAATAGTAATAATAATAATTCTTCTGTGGTTGCACTACTTGCAGAAGCAAACCTATAGCTCCAAAAATGGACATAGCAGTCATAATGGCTTCCAGACATAAAAGCCCTACTAGTAAACCAAATTTAGTTGCAAATCTGTCTATGTCATCTGACTGCTTCAGCATCTTGTCAAAAACTCCTGTATTGTCTTTGGAAAGATATACTGGGGGTTTTTAATGTTCCTAGTAAAAGGATACCAAAATAAATGCATTTGTTTTATTGTCACCATCTAACAAATAATTTGGAAATTATTCTGTAGCAACTTGCATTTTCATTTAACTATCTGAGTAGTTAACTTACATTCGGCTAAAGTACATTTACCCATGTTTATAGTTAATGATGTATGCAACTGTTAGCAAGCTTGGGAAACTGGCTGTTTATTATTCTATCCACTGTGACAAAGTTTCTACAAAGCCCTTAGAAAATCGAGAGGGCATACATATATATAAGCAGTCTGATTTCCTCCAGTTGAGAAGTATCTACATAGCAAATACCAATATAAAGTATAACTGAATTTTTAAATCAAATTTCAGGTTAAATTTACTCAGATTATAAATGTTGTAAAATCAATCTGGAAAGAAACTTAAAATCAATATACACATTCCCTTGTGCTTTTTTTTTTTCTTTTAAAATATCCATTGATCAGTGAGAAATCTGTGTACTTTAATTTTCACATTAGTCCTTACAGCACAGAAGGAACAGCTCTATTCTGCAATAAAACATTTTGAATAAAAATTTGGTTTGAAACTTACTAGGAAGAAGAACAGACCTGGATTGCCTCATTCAATTATCCAGGCTGTTCCTGAAAGTAAACTGCAAAATGTAAAAACAATGTCAGTTTTATAAAATAAAGGGGTTTGGGTTTTTTTAATAGGTTATGAAATATAGACACCTTCTAACCTAGTCAATTCACATTAGAAAGCTTTCAGGACTGCAAAAAGCAACGAGAAAAGAAATTACAAAAATAACTATGATCTAAGGAAGTTCAAGGGTAAAAAAGATACCAAGGTGTGTAGCATTCTTTTTTTGGATTTTGTTCATGGTATAACTAAGAGAGAATTTCACAGAATCACAGCATTGTCACTGTTGGAAAGGACCTCTAAGATCACCACATCCAACTGTCAACCAAACAAAGCAACAAAACAAAACAAACAAACAAAAACCCCCCACAACAAAACAAAACAAAACCACAAAAACAAACAAACAAACAAAAAACCCCACCTCACCGTCCCACTAGAGCACATCAGTCTATGCCATGAGCCACCAGCTTCTCCAGGAGAATTCTGTGGGAGGTGGTGTCAAAGGCTTTACTAAAGCCCAGGTAGACAATGGCCACAGCCTTTCTCTCATCCACTAGGCGGGTCACCTGGTCATAGGATGAGATCAGGTTGCTAAAGCAGGACCTGCCTTTCCTGAACCCATTCTGGCTGGACCTGATCCCCTGGCTGTCCTGCACTTGCCATGTGAGCTCACTCAGGATGAACCTTTCCGTAATTTTTCTTGGTACCAAGGTCAGGCTAACAGGCCTGTAGTTACCCAGATCCTCGTTCCAGCCCCTCCTGTAGATGGGCATCACATAGGCAAGCCTCCAGTCATCCGGGACCTCCCCTGTTAGCCAAGACTGTTGATAAATGATGAAGAGAGGCATGGTGAGCTCCTCTGCCAGCTCCCTCAACACTCTAGTGTGGATTCCATCCAGCCCCATGGACTTGTGAATGTCCAGGTGCTATAGCAGGTTACTAACTGCTTCCTCCTGGATTACAGGGGGATTGTTCTGCTCTCTGTCCTTATCTTCCAGCTCAGGAGGCGGAATACCCTGGAGGTTGCTGGTGTGACTAACAAAGAAAGAGGCAAATTCCTTAAGTATCTCAGCCTTTTCCTCATCCTGGTTGTAATGTTCACCCCCCCATCCAATAAAAGATGGAGATCCTCCCTGGCACTCTTTTTATTGTTAATGTACTTATAAAAACTTTTTTTGTTGTCCCTTACAATAGTGGCTAGATTGATCTCCATCTGGGCCTTTGTCTATTTTTCCCTCTGCATGACCGAAACTCATCCTGAGAGACCTGTCCTCTATTCCAGGGGAGGTAAACTCTATATTTTTTTACTCAGTCCCAGAAAAAGCTCCCTGTTCAGCCAGGCTGGTTGTCTTCCCTGACATTTCATTTTACAACACATGGGGACATCCTGCTCCTGCACTTTTAAGACTTCCTTCTTAAATACCATCCAGCCTTCCTGGACCATTTTGTCCTTCAGGACTGTCTCCCAGTTTTAATCTCCTTGTTTTGAATATTCCTGAAAATACTTTTTTATTCTGCTTTTCAGCAGAAAAGCAAGATGGAGTCAGCTTTATGAGAATGGATCTGTTACTCAGATTTATAAAGATACACAGGAGTGCTATTGATCTGGAGGAACTGGAAGAGCCCCAGTAATGAAAAAAGAGGTTAACTGCTGTCAAGAACTGCTGTTTCTTTAAGCCAGTACTGAAGGCTGTATAATTTGTAACAGACTGGGAAGAAGAATTGGGTTTGAAGCCCTTAATTTTAAATTTGGGTTTAAATTCTCATTCCATATATTAATATTGTGCCAGACCTGATTTTATGTAGTCAGCATCTCATATATGCAGAATAAGTCCTGTACTGCTCCTTCAGCAGAGGCATCACAGAAGATGCAGTTTAGTGCAAATGAATCTGTAAAGCAGTGAGGAATGCTTTCCATTTTGAGTTATTTCTGGCATTCACATGGCCCTCAGCATTGTTTAATAAGCTGCAAGGTAGATCAGCTTCCTGCAGCTCCTGAAGTCAGCTGGTATAGCTGTCAGGACAGGAAGTAGGGCCTCATTTTTGGCTCTACTCCCCAAAAACTTCCTACTGTCAGAGCTTGTTGGTAGCAGTGGTGAGTGGTACAAGTGCAGGAACCATTGCCCTGGTACCAGTACCACAACAGTGTCCAATTCTAAATCTGTGTGACAGTGAATTACAGCTAGTATTACTGTGCTCTATCTGTGCCACCCTGAGCAACTCATCCAGCCTTGACAAGTCCTGCCTCACACTGCAGCACCTCTAGCTCTTGCCCCAGGGCCAAGTGCTGTCACATGCCTGGATTTTGCACTCAGGCAGAGGCAGGACACACTCATTCATGAGGGGCAATGGCCATGCTGTGCCAAGTCTGGGGTCCACTAAATTTCTGTGGTGTCACCAGGAGTAGCAATATGCAGGTCCCTAGGAAAGAGTAGGAACAGAAGAACCAACTATGCTACTGTCTCTTACACCTTCTGAGACTCCAGTTAGCTAAGGATACTTCCTGAGGCTGATGTGTCTGTAATTATTTTCATTGTATTTCTCTTCCATGTACTTGACCAGACTGTCTTGAAAAGGTGTAGATTCTTAGCTTGCATAACATCCTTTGGCAATAAGGTCCACAGATGTATTGTGCATGGCATGAGGAACTGCTTCCTTCCAATCAACTGCTTTGAGCTTTATTCCTGCTATCTTCATTTGATGCTCCCTAAACCTTGTACTGACTCAGGTTAAACAGCCATGGAATATACACTGAATTTAACCTGCCACTTTATCATCCAGTCTTGTAAGGTTCTTCTACAGTTCTTCCCAATCATCCTTCATCCTTGCCTCTCTAAACAATATAGTGTCATCTGCTGCAGACTCCTGGCTGGGGGTGATGAACAGCAGCTCCCAGCGCACATCCCTGAGAAACTCCACTTCTGTTGCACTTTCACTGCAAAAACTGGCTGTTTACTCTCTGCTTTGTGTCTGCCTGCGAAATATCATCTATTCATTTCTGTGTAGGTCTAAGCTCTAATAGTTGGTCTGCTTAGTCCCTTTGTGAACACTGCATGGTCCCTCTGAGCTAACAACACATCTATCTGCCAGCAGCACTGTGCTGCTCCATAACACCTAAATCAGATAGCTATACGTGCGTAAGTTTCCGTATTTCATTCTAAGACATTAAGTACTGTAGTATTTAACTTCTGTGCACCCAAGTCCTTTATTGGATCTATCCTGAAGTACACACCAACACCTCTCCTTTGTATAGAAACAGTAGAATAGAAAAGCATTTGAAGGTACTACCTTTTTACAGTCCTTTACTGGAAAACCCAGCTACGCTTCTGAAAGAATGATAAACGTCGGGCTGAGGTTATCTTCACAGTCAGGAGGCTGAAGTCTTTCTTTTGCCTGGTCTTCCTCTCATACTTCTCTCTCATCAGTAAGTCTTTGGATCTCTGAAGACATCTATCACTGAAATGGGGAAGCTTACTTGGGAGAGAGAACTAGACACACTTTGGATCCAGGGTGAGTCCTCCTGCAGGGAGTCTTACTCTCAGTTTTTTGCAGGTGGATCTCAGCTGTGTCTGCCACACTTGAAGCTGCAGGATGCCCTTCGCAAACCTCTTCTTAAACACACACCAGAGAGGATTGTATACTCCTAGAGGTTAAGTCGGTTTTAATAAATGGCTTCACATTTTTCAGAGGACATGAAAACCTTTCCCCAGTGATTAGATGTTGTTTCAATAGAATTAATTTATTTACTTAAATATGATTCTCATAAGGAGTTTGAAAGATAAACACTGTGAAAAGTAATCATTATAAAATGGTAATTACAGGAAAAAATCCTAACTGACTTGTCTTTTGAGCCCAACAGGCATTTACCTTAACTGGACAGTAATGCATTCTTGCTGTATGTTACAGTTGGACATCAAAATATCTAGAAGCCATAAAGCTGAACTACCCCATTTTTTCTTTAAAATAAGCATGCTGAAAAAAATCAGGAAATAATTTTCCATCTCTGGAAGTAAATTTTATTAAAAACATACCAAAGCAGATGCTATATATAGTCTTTCTGTATATATGTATATACACATGTACACCCACAACTATATGTTGTATACGTATCCATATTTATATCCCATATACTGAACTACAGTGGAGTAACAATTTTAAATAGAGAAAAGCTGGCGGCTAAGACATTAAATAAAATGTCTGGGAAAAGGTAAATCCTTTAGTGTGTCATTACAAGTGTTCCATTATTTCCATATTGCTTTCCAGCTTATCAACTATAAGTGGCTTTGTAAGCTGCAACAAAATTCCCAGAGAGCCCTCCAAATTTTTAAGAACTCGTCTCCTTTCTATAAGGAGTTACCTGTGGGTTGGCTTCCTTCTTCAAGCAAGTTCCTTGTGCCTCCTGGGAGAGCCCCACCCTGCATTCATGTCCTAGCTGCCAAGTCCCACTCCTTGTCCCACTCCTTGTCCCACTCCTGCAGCTTCCTTTGCATCCATATGTGCCAGCAGAGCAAGCTAGCTCCTGCTCCCCTGGGCTTACTCAACAGGACCCAGAGGACAGCAGCCATGACAAGGCAAATATATCTTTCCTTTTGTCCGTTCTGAACTTTTTTTAACAAAATCATGATATTGTAGTGACTAGAGAGTCAACTACAAATGAAGTACATGTTTGTACCCTCTGTTGCACACATAATACAGAAATAGTTCAAAAGCTCTGTCCTTAGATATTTATTTACTATGCATTTTGTGTGCATGGTAAATAGTTTGATGGGTCAATCTGTTTGCCCTTATATCGTGTACACTTGCCAATGCCCTCTGCTGTAGTCAGTGTAGTAGTATATCACATTGCAGCCTGATCAATCAAGAAATCATAAACCAAATACCTTTAAAATGTTATTGTTTAGTCAACTCTGGGGTATAGTCTACATAAGTTATGAGATCTCATAGTATTCACTAGGCACAGAGGATTCATATCTTACAACTAGTTAAAAAAGACAGGAGGAAGAACTTATTTTTAGCTTTCTTCTTTATAAATGGCTTGTTCTTGATGGCTTTTTTCCATGAGCTCACATTTGTTTATGACATCAAAATTCTCTGTCTTGGAAATAGCTGTGGTGTCACAAGCACAACTTTATAGTATTGGCATTAATGAAATCAGTAGGAAGGCTGAAAGGAAACAACTTCTTCAGCTACCTTGCTAATCAGCACTCAACGGGAAAAAAAAATCTTTCGCAGAACAGAATGGGGATTATTTAATAGGAGAGAGATTTGGGAGTTGTTTATAGAAAGTCCCTAAAGCCTTTGGACTAAAATACAGCTGCAGTGCTGAAAGCAAATCAGATGCTGGATTGTATTGCTAGAGTAAACAAAGTGAAGCAAAGCCTGGGAGGGGATGGTCTTGTTACATAATACACCAGTTGCAGTGCATCAAAATTGCTGTAAACCTTATTGTGTCCTGCACCTCAGGGTATAATTGGTCTTGGAAAAAAGGAACAAAGCAGGACAACCAAAATGGTAACAAGTTTCAAATATTTAAGCTCTAGAATCTTGGAAAATATGAAGTTTTCTTACATGGGGCGGGGGGGGGGGGGGAGGGAAAGAAGAAAGACCCCTTTTGGGGAATCGATTGGAAGTGTTTGGTTTTAGAATAAAAAAACACTAACTTGGATGCCTTCC
>WUAM01000004.1:4100283-4140884 GCA_024336885.1 Actenoides hombroni
GGGGGGGAGAGAAAGAAGAAAGACACCTTTTGAGTAATCTATTGAAAGTGTTTGGGTTTAGCATAAAAAAAACCTAACTTGGATGTAGATGAATTTCTTTTTTCACAGTCACAGAGAGCAAAAAATGAAGCTAAGTAATGTGAAAATCAGATGATGGAAACATAATGAAGGCTAATGATCACATAAAATAGGTTACCAAAAACCTATTGAGGCCCTTTAAAAGATATCTCTCTGCCTTTCAGAACATACAGCAGAAAAAAGGATAGAGAGTTACAGGAGCACGAAAGAAAATTATATAGAGAGCACAAAGAGGAGCAGATTTAACAATGGGACATGTCATTCTGTTCTCTGCTCTCTAAGTCCTTACCCTGTGTTCATCACTATGTATCTGCTCCACTTTCCTGTTCCCTTTTTATCAGCAGACTTAGCCTGTCAGAGAGTGTAAGATGAGCACACTTTTTTTTTTTTTTATCATGATTTTGTATGGAAATAACTCTCATGCAATAACACTATTTCTCTGTCTTTTCTGACTTTTCACACCCCTGTAGTAACTTGGTAACCTGTGAAGCCAATTTTAGCCATATGTTGCCACATCTATTTCCACAAATTTAATGGATAGTGGGATAGAAAAGAGAAACAGACCTTTCAAATGTCCTGAGATGCATTATGAGCTCAAGCCTGATTAAATATCATAAAATCCATATATCTCGCAAACTCATTATACAAGTTTCTGCAAAACTGTCTTCTTGGCTGCTAATGCTCACAGAACAGCTTTCTTAATTTCTTTCATTCCAGGGAACTCCCAAAAGGGAGAAGTTTTTGGGTTTAGGATCAAACTGAAGAAAACTACATATCCCAAAGCCCTGCTCAGTATTCTATCTGTACCAACTGGTTCAGTAAAAGATAATACTTGTCTCCAGAGATCTTGCCCTTGAACAAGATACTACTTTTCAGCAAATATACTATGAAATAAATAATATCATATGAAATAACTGTATAAATATCAGAGGTGGATTTATAATGTATCTTTACAGCTAAAATAAGATGTTAAGAAATTCTTCTATGTGCAGTCTTGCTGTTACGCTGTTCGAATGCTGAGGTATTCATTCATTCATTTATTCATTCATTCATTCATTCATTCATTCTGCTTTTGTATCAAAGCTGTGTTTTAGTCTTGCATATGAATTCCATACAACCATTACTCACTAAAAAAACAAGAGAAACTCTCTTTTGAATGTGAAGTACTTCACTAGCGTGGAGTCCACTGCTTCAAGAAGATACTGAGACAAATAATCTAGTGAGATATTTTTTAAATTTGAGTTGCAATCAATATTTGGAAAGTTATACCAGCCAAACTCAATACTTATTTACAGATAGGACAAAGAGGACAGGCATTGGTTGTTCATTGTGGTGATAGGGACAAAAGTTTCCCATCTGTTTTATCTGCAATTGATTGTCCGACAAAACTAGTCAGGATTTTCTGTTTTCAAAGAGAATGGTTGTAAAATTTTGTTAACAGACTTTTTGAAAGGGTGCTGCAAAAGAGGCCTGGAACTTGTTGGTTTAGTATCTCTTAGTATTTAATCCCATATAACCAAAATGGCTTTTTTTCACAAATGTAAAATACAGAACACTGTAAAACCAGAGTAGTCCCTGGTACTTGCTAAACATCATGTAGGGTTGCAAGATTTCAGAGCAAATTAATAAATTACTTACAGTTTGTTTAAGATTTGAATAGTGACGGTTATTGGTTTGTAAGTTTTCCTTTAGAAAAGGATTCCATAGTTTCTAGAAAACTTGAACCTACTAAATTTTGTTTGATGTACAGATTATTGGAAATGTTAGATTATTCTAGTCACATATATCTATATGAATTACATTATGGGCTGTCTGTACAGGACTGTTGTATGATTCAATAGCGTAATTATGGCATTCCAAATGCCAATCAGAATTATAAATAGGAGTATGCCTTGAGAAATATAAAGGTGCATGAATAAAAGAAAAAAATCTTTCCAAACTATCACTTCCATTATTTCATTTTTGTTTTAATGAAGAACCTTTGGGGGAAATTGCTATGCTTGAATAGCATGCAGAATGTACATGACATTTTATTTCATTCACCTGTGACCCTGCCTATTATTCTCCTCAGCAGTCCAGAAATGAAACATTTCATAAGCTATTTGCTCTTTACTGGCCATTTAATTATTATGCACCTCATTTCTTTTGTTTAGTTGTTCAATTTAAAAAAATATATATTTAATTTCCTGTGAGTTCGAGGCCATTTTATAATTTCATAGAATATTCCAAGGTGTGTATGTTACTGTAAGATAACACTGGCAGGTCACTAAAAGCATTTGCCTCTGCCTCACACAACACCCACCAGGCATGCATTATCTCAGAGTACAACACATCTTGTTAAGTCTTACAGTTTCTGTGGCTGATGGACAAGCTTACTGTCAGGGTCTTAACAGAAATGCTACTTTTATATGTTTATAGCTCTCCCATTGTCTACAGTTCAGTACTAAGATGCACATCCATCATGTATCAGATGTGTATAATGGGAAAGTACTTAGACCAAAGTCAAGAATGGGCTAGACATAACACTAATTTCCTTTGAAAATCTATAGAAGTGTGGATAGATTTTGAGTGCAGAGTTGAGAGTAGGCTGAAATGGCCCAATAGCAACGCCAAGAATATCACCAATATTTCAAATTATTTTCTGGTTCGAGAAAAAAAGCTCAGTAGAGAAGACATTAATAAAACAAGATTTACAAAGACTTGCTGTAGGTTGACTTGTCAATTATCAGGCGTAAAAAACTGACGTATTGGGAAGGCCTCATGTAAGTAATCACATGCATATTTGATTGGCTTTATATATTTCTCATACAAGCTCTTAGAAGATTTGAATTAAATAAATTTGCTGTGTACTAGGAGTAAAGACCTAATGCAAAATATTACTTAAGCATCTGCTTATACTTGAAATCCATTTCAGTGAGACTGTTCAAATGGTTAAGCTTATTCTTAATGGGGACCTAATGTCTAGCCTGCTACTCTGAGACATTAGACATTGCTCTCATTAAGAATTATACATCTTAATTCCTTGTGTAATGCCATGTGTATACACCCTTAGCAGTCATTATGCAAGACAAAAACATCTAATTGGATCCTATAGTGATAGAGACAAATTCCTCTTCTTTAAATGAAGGTTTTTCAACAAAAAGCAAATGCATACTTTATTCCTTGACTTCAAGGGCAATTGCTTTCTTTTTTCTATTGTCGTATTGCTATTTCAGGTGGCATATGCATTATTATAAATACAGAAAAGAATGGTTTTGCATCTTGTGAAGTTATTTCCCTTTGGATGTTTGTATGTGAAAAGGTGCTGTCATGTAATTTTGCTTGTGTGTGTGTACTGAGCAGATGGCTAGGTAGTTATTGCAAGCACCCAGGATAGTGGACAAACTAGAGCAAAGAGTTGTTAATTCTGACTTTCTAATCTTAGCAAGTGATGAGCTTTTACCAAATTTATGGAACTGGACAATGACTTCTCAAGTGCTAAAGTTCATGAGCAGAGGCTAAATAAAATGAGTTGAACCTAAGCATGGGATTAATTTCCAATTTGTTCCTTGACCATGTAATCAAATGAAATGTTGATGCAAACCTTGAATTCTGAAGCTTGGGACCTTTTTGGATTTGAAAACATAACACTTTCCGTTAATGGAAAATAGAGATAACTTGAACTGTAAGTCAAATTGTATCCTTTTCCCATTAATACCTACCGTTTTTTCACAAACTACAATTTTCTCATATAGCAACTGAGAAAAGTGATGCACACTTGATTTTCCAGTGGGAAAATAACACATATCACAACTTACAGGGACAAATTAAAGTCTCTCTCTATTTGACAAATGTGATTTTGCCACTTCAGTGCAAGTGGGCGTGCTTTTCCTCTTTTTGTTTTGTTGTTTATAGAAAAATTCTGACCTCCTACATATCCAAAAATCAGATTGAAGTCAGAAGGAGCTGTGGCACAAAGTTGTGGCACACAGTTGGAGTAAACATACTCCATAAAGGTAACACAACATAAGACTCAAAACAGGATTTGCTAATGATCCTTATTTAGTAAAAAATACAGTAATAGCCCCCAAATACTGCAATAAGACAGCTGGGAGCTGTAGTTGTTTGGGGCCATTATTGGTGAGTGCTTTTAATACAGTTCGCAAAAGTAACCTTTCTTTGTTTTCTCTGTGAGCTGGCAGGCTGCCTTTGAAGCTGAAGAATAAAAATACAGAGGGCTAATACACTAACAGTGGCTATTTTCTTTTTTCTTTGCATTAAATTCCCAGTAACAAAGGGATTTGAATTTTGAGGGGAAAAGAGAAAAAATAAAACTTTTCTACCATATTATAATTATTTCAAGGTAAGAGATACATTTCTATTTAGCATTGATGCATTGGTATGTTTCTTTCTTCTTTGATTTATGCAAAAATAAAATCTCCCCAAAAGGCCAAACTATCATGATTAGCAACAGAATAGGACCACAGGCACATATGCTCAAATAGTGGAATTAGGTGCACGCTAATAATTTCCTCAGGCTCAGTTTTAACTGAATAATATATATAGAAAAAAAAAAAAAAAAAAGCAAAGTTTCCTTTTGGTTTGTTTTTGAGGTTTTTTTTCCCTTGATTAATTATCTGCTTTTTATGCAGGTCCCGAGTACAGAATTTAGCTCATGCTACCCCACTTACCATGGACTCATTTGCATAGAATGCCTTAAGGATACCTCGGGAGGTAGAGAAGGTGAATGTCTCCAAACACATACATTTTTGTTCCTACCCCAAGAGCAATCCGAAGTCATGTGGCTTCATAGTTGGAAAGCTTCCAGGCGTGGCTGCTTCTGAGCCTTTTGAGATCAGGGAGGGGTATGAGAAGAAGAGATGATACATCTTATGTTAGACAGTAGTATTGTTCTTACCAGTGTTGGCATAGTGATATTGTTAGCACTGCTGTAAGTGTATTACTGCTTTTATTAAGTTCTAATGGTGATTATGAGGCTCTTCCTATGTTCAAGAGCAATGTGAGAATGCTTCCAGATACGAACAAAAGGAATGTGAAGGTGTTGGGAGAGATGGAGTGAAAGAGAAATTCCGATCCCTTTTTTTAAAGACAATAGGTTTTTGAAGGCATGAAAAAAAAGATTTAAAAAAAAAAAAAAAAAGCTACAGATGAGATTGAATTTTCTTTCGGGAATGCAATGAAGAGAGCCAAGATGTAAAAGTAGACAAAGAAATGGAAAGAAAAAAATGGATTTAGATGTAATGCACAGCAAGAGTAGAGGTGGGAGGCCCAGGAGGAGGTGCATTACTGAAGCAGAATGTCTCAAATGACAAATATTTAGGAGTGTGATGTGCTTGTCTAGTAACTCAATGCATATATCTGTATGAATTCATATGCTAGATATCTGAAATATGCAGGTAGGTGATGATCCTATCCAGCTGTAAATTAATGAAGCTCCACTGGAGAAAATGGAGTCATGTCCATTCCTATGAGCCCAGGATCTAACCATGATAGCAAGAAATATAGCATATGATCAGATCATCAGAACACAACCTAATTATCACATAAGATGAATTCTTGAACTAATTTTCTTAAAACAAACAGTAAGCCCTACCACACTGGTTTCTTAGAAGCAGTAAAAACATGAGGCATTCAATCATCCATGCATTCTTATTCTAAAGAAGATCATTTGCACTGCAGTTGTTAATTCCAGAAACTTAAAAAAGGATATGCCAGTTCAGAGTTCTTCTGAACAAGACATGTTGGTATTCATGGGGATCTCCTAGTGGTACTTGGAGGGACTGGATCAAGCAGCCTTTGCTTCTGACAGCTCCAGTACTCAGATGTATTGTGTTTGTTTTGTCTTCTTGCAGTGAATCTTTTCAACCAAAATTGATTCATGGACATGTTTTAGTCAAGTATAAACTGTTTTTATACAGAGGTCCCATGTTGTACAGAAGTTCCAACTTGGAGTTGTCCTTCTGTATGCATGTATGTGCAGGTATATGTTTCCTTGGAATGTAAAGGTTGCATCTGCTTTGCTGGCTGTGCTAAGAAAAGGGTGATCTTCTGGGCTTTGGTTTAGTGTAATCTCTTCATCCAAGCTACTCACCTCATTGTAGAAGATTATCAGTTTAGTCAGGTATGATTTCCCCTTCACATATCTATGTTGACTATTCCAAATCACCTTCTTGTCCTTAATATGTCTAGAAATGGTTTCCAGGATTAGTTGCTTCATCAGCTTCCCAAATGACCAAGCTGAGGCTGACTGCCCTGTAGTTCCCTGGATCCTTCCTCTTGCCCCCCTTGAAGACAGAAGTGGCCCTGTGTTTCTTCCAGTCCTCCAGGCAGGTTTTGGCTTTCTGAACTCCATCCCTGCGCTTTTGGATAGTGTCTCTATATTCATGTTGGATCCATGCTCCCACCTCTTCCATGCTTCATTTTTATATCTGAGTTTAGTCAGGAGCTCCTTGTTCATTATACAGGTCTCCCACTACTTTTTATTGAATTCCTGATGATGGGGGTGGACCATTGTTGAGCTGGAGGAGGTGATCCTTGAACATCAACCACCGTCCTGGACCCCCATTTTCTTCAGGGCTTGCTCCCATGCTATTCTTCAAAGCAGGTCTCTGGACAGGCCAAAGTCTGTTCTTCGTAAGTTCAGGCTTGTGGACTTGCTTGCCTTATTCCCTCCTCTCAGCATCCTGAACTGCATCAATTCATGGTCTCTGCAGCCTAGGCTGCCTCCAGTCTTCACATTTCCAACCAGTTCTTCCTTGATGGAAGTATGAGGTACAGCAGACAACGTCCCCTTGTTGGCTCCTCCATCACTTGTGTCAAGGAAATGTCATTAATGCACTCCAGAAAACTTCTAGATTGCTTATGCCCCAATGATTTGCCTCCCAGCCAACTAAAGGAATATAGTTCATGTTGGGTGATTTGTACATCTGTCAGAATCCAAAGAAAAGTAAGAAAATTGCTGAGTTGTAAATTCATTTTTGATAAACCTGAAAGATTTATGGGGCATATTTTTTGTAGACAGGGATCTTGCTACCTGTCAGTATATGCTGATACAGGACGACATTTGTTAGTTTTTATAGACATGTATATGTTTTCAGAATATGAATGTGGAGGATTTTTTGCTAAAATGTGTATTGTGTGGTTCATCAAAATGGTGCTGAGACAAGTGCCAAATTATTTGCATTTCCTGTAAACCAGCTCTTGTTCTGAGCTCACATTTCAGGGATAATTTTTTGGTAGCTTGCATAATTACATTACAGAAAATGTCTAGGATCAACAAACCAGAAAAGGATCAGTTTGAAAGGTCAGACAAGAAGTCACACTGTCGACTAGGTATATACTCTGTGAATGCAATTAGCACAAACTGTGTAAGTTTTAAAAATCATTCATGTTTCAGAAGAAAATTACTTGAAACCACACAACTAGCCTTTGCACTGAAAAGAAGGCATTGAAATTGAGGGATCCTTAATGAGAGCTCTGGCTTGTGACAAGGTACGCCTGGCATGAACAAGCCCATCTATTGCTGATTTTTGATCAGACCCATGTTTCTCAGAAAGCACCTGCTTTTCTTCCTTGAAAGATGAAGTGTGATATTTTCATTATTATTCCCATGCTTTCCTCAGCAGTGTTTATGGAACATTTTGCAAAGAAGGTTTAAAAAAAAATCTTGCCATCCCTTTCTCACTTCTCTTTCAAACAATTTTTATTTTAATTTATTCCCCTTTCAGATAACTTGGAATTGCAGATCTTGAGTCTAAATCCATCCTTCAGAGCTTGCAGCTGATGGAGTTCTAAGGTTGGACTACATCTAGTTTTAGACTGAGTCTTAACACCAGGTTTTCATCTGCTTTTGAAATTTGCCCAAAGTTTCTCATTGTTGTTCAGTGTCAATATTTATGTTTATGAACACCTCTAATTAGAATCATCTAATGCAGAATTTTATTTTATTTTTTCACTAAAGTACTATTCACACTCAGAATTTGAACCAAGCAGTTGTTAAGCTGAATGGTACAGGTCTTTGAAGAGAACATGGATTGGAATTGATGATTGCAGGT
This sequence comes from Actenoides hombroni, assembly GCA_024336885.1. NCBI lineage: Eukaryota > Metazoa > Chordata > Aves > Coraciiformes > Alcedinidae > Actenoides > Actenoides hombroni. The sequence continues at coordinate 4,108,416 of WUAM01000004.1, forward strand.
TAGTTATTTTAAAGGATTCACTTCATATGATAAATATAAACTAGAAGCAGAAATAGGGGGGTCAAGATCATTTCTTCACACACACACACACACACACACACACAAAAGTAGGAAAAAAAATTATCTCTGAGACATATCCTAATGCCCTGCTTAATCTGGTCACTAAGAGGAAAGGCACGTTCACTGGACCCTTGTGGAGAAACTCTGTATTTACTTAGAAGAGAGAGATTTACAGAAATTTGTTCATTATTTTATGCTTTCCCTAGCACATAGACTAGAGGTGTTTTTATAGTTATAAAAAGCAAATGTTACACACAGGAGATTGCATGAACCCAATAAAATACTTAAACAAGCATCACAGTTATCCGAGATACATTATGTATGCTATTTTATTTGCTAGATGGTCATATTTAGAAGGATGTTCTTTTTACAGAGCTTCAGCTGTTACCAGATTCAAGAGAAGATGCAATGCCTTTGAAACAAGGAACACCTCTTGCTCCTTTTTTTATGCATTTCAGTGAACTTGAATACTGTTTCTTCTTTATGAGACTGTCTTGTCAGGACTGGTTTTGCATGTATCAGCTGTTAGTAACCCTGGACTGAATCTTAGCTGTTGACTATGATCTTTTTTAGGATCTTTTTAAATTGCAAAAGCGTAGCAAAGCCTGTGTTGATTCCTATGTTCCTGCTGCCATCTACTGGAACCTTTTCACTATTACTGGGTGGGCTTTTTTATGTAGAAGAATTGCAGCAACCAGGAGATGAACAAAATACGTGCTTCTTGCACACGGCTACAGGAACACAGTCTGAATGGCATGGAATAAAAGTTCGTGTGTGGTGTGCCTTGGTTCTGTTGGGAGTGTTTTAAAAAACATTCAGGGAGGTGACTGGCCTGATTTCTATTGCAATTCAGTGTGAATTAGGCACTGGGTAATTGCTTAACTCTCATCAGCTTCCAAGCCTTTGTGTTCAGTCGTTCATTTCGAGAACCACGCTAATGAATCCATCAGATTTCCAGGCCTGTTTGCATATATAAATGTGCAGCTAGATGCTCAAATGCCTAGGGCATGCATGCATAGCAGCAGTATTATCATATGGAAATAGGTTTGTCATGCTGTTTAAGGGCATATTAATTGAACTCCAAAGCTGCTAGAGCAGGAGCTAAAGCCACAGGCAGTAAAATTCATTCCCCATGACATTCCTTGTGAACTGATATATGCATTCAGCAACAAAACATCTTTTTCAAACTTGCTAGAAGTGGTACTTTAATGCAGCTTCCAACCACTTTGTTGCCAAAAAATCGACTTTTGACATCACACTTGTAAAGTGATGCATCTTCTGCAAGAAGAATATTTGCAAAAATTACATTGTTACACTTTCTATAAAATGCTTGGTCTCATGCTTTCTAAAGGCATCTCAAGATAACTATCATTTCCTCTCTTTACATCCTTGCTCCTTAAAAATACTGCTTCCTTCTGTATAAATGTTTATTTCTTATTCTTCTTTGTATCCATTTTAGTAGTGACAACATACATGCTAGATTTTTTTCTTTACAACGTAACTCATGCTCTGACTTGATCTGCTTTAGGGTAGATACTGTATTGTTCCACTGGAGTTACAGTGGGTTTCTGCTACTCTAAGTGGGAGAGGTACAGAGTTTATGTTTTAATATATGTGACATTCTTTTGTGAGATACTCAAAATACAGGGAATAATATCCACTAGATTACAAACAGGCTTTAGAAAAAAAAAAATCCCAGTTTAGATATATTTCTCAACTTTGACTGTTTTAAAAATGTTACTCATATTCATAAAACCCCTTATCCCTTGCATTTAGTTTCTAATATATTCCATTAAATTATTAAAGTGGCAATAATATTTTTTTCCAAGGTTTCCTCATATAAATACTATGTAATTTATTATACAAATCATTTGTAGAAATCTGAAGTTTATCTGCATCCACTTTGCTTTTTCTTAGTCACCCAGGCATAAAATTGCTCAAAATTATACACTAGATAGATGTGGTTAGGTGTCTGTACCACTTACTAAGTTACTTAAATGGGAACAAAATTAAGCCAATACTCAACTGTTTTTTTTCTCTCCAGTGGTGCCAGCAAGAACTAGAATAAATGTCTTTATCATGCCTGTACTACACAGTGAAGTAAGGGATCTCTGTAGTTCTGCATCCTCAAGCTAGCTCTAAGCAGTGTTGAAACATCTACCCAGCATAATACAGCACCATGCAGACACAGTAGTGTGGGTCTCAAATGTGCTATTGCTGCATGAGCTACAGGTCACTGACAGGGCTCTCAGACTTCTGGCAGGGCTACCTTAAAACTTCTCAGCAGTGTAAGCTGCAAGTAAAATTCAGGTTTGACACCTGAGGAAGAAGGAAAGGGGCAAGGATATTGCCATGTAGAAATGGAAGGTGGAGAGAAGAAGTGGGTCCACAGGAATTAAGAGCAGAGGAAGATGTCTGGCTGTGACAGCTAGTCCTGAAGGAGGGGTCAGAGTCCATGGCAGCAGCTATTTCTGGGGTTAGGAATTGCTCCTCAAAGTAATGATGTTTAACATCTGAGGTCTTGTCACAGTCCCTGTAGCATGACAAGCTAGAAGCCTTGCTCTCTCTGCTTGCTGTCCACAGCTCTGGCACAGGTGACGTAAGTAACAGGGACATGAATGTCTTGCTGCATTTAGCAGCAGGCTGCTGTAGGCAGATGCCTACTTCGTGTAAGATTCTTTGGCTGCCTTTTCCAGCGGTAGCTTGGTTGGCATCAATCTGGGCACCCCTTCCCAGTGCTTCAGGTCACAGTATTGCTCTGCTCCCACTTAAAGCTGTGTAACTCTGCCGGGCCAGCTCTGCCTGTTCAGACAACTAAAACCATGATCTGCTTTGAAAATTTTTCAGTGTTTGAACTCATGTTTGCTTGGGTAGTCAGCTATCAGGTGAGATTCTTCAGTGATAACAAAGCCTGACTCTATTATGCACACATAATAGCACAAATAACTGTTTTTTGTACTTCCAATATACCACATAATCTTACTACTAACTATGCTTTATAGACTTTAAATTCTTATTTTCTGGAATTGGCTATTAAGTCTCACATCCCAGATGTGAGAACAAGCTAAGAACAAGATTGTGCAATAGTCTTGTGTGTAGGTATGAGGTAGAGGAATCTGGAACAAGCAATATCCCTTCTCCCACAGGGGCCTGAAGTCATTTAATCCAAGAGAAGCACCTGGGTTCCTCTGAGCTTCTTCCTTTTTTTTTGTTCTATCCTTTGCAGCACTTGGACCACAAGGCAATTCAGAAGGGGGCTGCAAAGGAGAAGTAAGAGTGCCCATCCACATAGATCAGCAAACATGATTTGGGGAGGTCTGGAACAGGTTCTCTGAGCTCATACTGTCCATTTTACCAAACCATCTTCAAGGCTAATGCTACCTAATGTAAGGCAAGCTCCAGGACAGTCTGTTTATCTGCAGTTGCAATCTCATCAGCACTCACAGAAGAGCCCTGGGATGTATGCACCATCATCTAGATATTAGGGAATGAGCCCATGGGTTGTTTTGCAGAAGTCAGGAGGGAGACTTTCACTTTCATATTCAAAAGAAAAACATTGACATTTCTAAGACGTTTTGCTGCAGTCCTACACTTAAATCTTTTAATGTTTGTAGAAAATTGCTTTTTATAGTGTTGATGGCAAATTGCCCTTAGATTGCAAAAGCTGCATGGAGACTGCAGCTATGTTTTTAACACCATGTTTCGACAGATTGTCACGCTTCTCACAAAAGTTTGATTTTAGATGAAATATGCATAGTAAATCTGTGTACTTTATTATAAGGAAAAAGACCAGAATTGCTCTGCGAGTACTACTGTGCTTTGCAAATGCATTATATGGAGCCCTCAGTACAGGAGGGACCTGATGGAGCGGGTCCAGAGAAGGGCCACGAAAATGATCAGAGGGCTGGAACACCTCTCCTGCAAAGACAGGCTGAGGGAGCCTGGGTTGTTCAGCCTGGAGAAGAGAAGGCTCCAGGGAGGCCTAATAGCAACCTTCCAGTACCTGAATGGGTCCTACAAGAAGGCAGGAAAGGGACTGTTTACAAAGGCCTGTAGTGACAGGACAAGGGGCAATGGTTTTAAACTATAGAAGAGTAGATTTAGATTGGATGTTAGAAACAAGTTATTTACCATGAGGGTAGTAGAATACTGGAACAGGTTGCTCAGGGAGGTAGTTGAGGCCCCACCCCTGGAGATACTCAATGTGAAGCTCAATGATTCTCTGAGAAACCTGATCTAGTTGAGGATGTCCCTGCTCACTGCAGAGGGGTCAGACTAGATGACCTTTAGAGGTCCCTCCCAGCCCAAACCATTCTACGATTCTATGATTCTTTGATGCTATGATACTTTCATTCTATGATTCTATATCTGATAAAACCAGTGTTGTTAAAAATGGATACCTTTTCTACTGTGGCATTTCTCTTCATTGTAGTATTTGTAGGTTTGTCTGTATCTGACAACTGGCAAAGCCACAAACCCTAAGTAAACACAGCTACTGCAGATGGTATATATTCTGCTTTTAAAGTTTCTTGATGTAAACACAAGAAATACCAAAAGACAGGACATGTGGATGATGGTCTCACACTTGGTGCTGGATATAACAAAGTGCCAGAGGCAAAGTCAATCCAATACCCAAGATGTGTGGTTCACAGCAGTAACACGACAAGGATAGTGACATTTTGAGGGGCTGGGGGGTGTTTTTAATTGTCTGTGGATGGAAATAAGTATCAAAGTTAAAAGTCTTAAAGTAAAAAATGCTTAGTTTGTGTTTATGAATGTTTGAACTCTAGCCAAGGGTCCAACTGTTCTCTCACTCAAAAGATATACTATATGGTAAAAAATTTTCCAGTGAAATCTGGGGTCTGCGAGCTTTTCTTAATAAAAAAATGTATGGGTACATATCATTCACTATAATTTGTCCTTTGGAAAGTTCAACTGAAAGCTATAATGTTGTAACCAGAAACACTATAGAGACATGACTTTGGGTCTTATGGGCAGTGTCATTCTATATGGGATGTTCTGATAACTTTTATTTCCCTTAAGGCATGCTCATATTTTCAGTATAAATCCTTGTCCAATCAGCAGCCTATAGTTTGACTACAAAAGCTCATTTAGGATTGAAACTTTGTGCCCTATAATTTCAAGGCACATAACATTCTCAAGGGGTTTTTTTGACCAGGTGATCATGGTGCCAGGTGAAGAGAAGGAATTTTTTGCCTTTTCAGTGGTTTATTTGTATTGTTATTTAATAAAACATTCTCCAAGTAAAAACAAACAAAAAAAATCAAACCAACTAGCTGAAAAATTCTGCTAGTCTGGTAAAAAACCCAAACAACTATACATATAAAAATTTGCTGATTATAACTCTAATCAGAGGAGCCTCTGTGTGATTGGTGACTGGTTATTTGCACTTCCCCATCATATTTTCATTTAACAATTTAAAAAAAATTGTTAAAAGAAAGGAAATACTTAACTGATTACCTTTATTAGCCTAATTTTCAACATTATGAAACCAGTCGTTCTTTTGAGGAATGATCTCAGATTATTAGTGTGGATTCCAATGTTTAAAAACTAAAAATCTCCCTTACAATGCTGCTATGTGATCTTGGACAAGTCTCTTTGGTGTGGACCCTGAATGTAATTTGGGTTTCCACATCAACTCAGTTAAGATCCTTAAAGTTTAGTTTTTGGCTGTGGCCAATGATGTCTATGAATTAGGGTCCAGTCACTAAAACAGAAATAGTATTACTTTGCTGCTTCACAGGATTACAGTAAGAAAGGTTCACTTACAATTCCAAGATGTTCTGATGCTTTGGTGATCAAAGCCATGAAAGTATCTTTGAATGCTACATTATTTTGCTTTGATGTGTAATATACAACCACACTGGTTTTGGAAGCATGAAAATAAGTCTATCTAGTTCCATATATATCTTAGATTATACTTGATTTCCCTTGTATTCTTCTTAGAATATACCATAGCTTTCTCATGTTCACAATGTGCAATTCCTCAATGTGCCTTTTCTGGCAGCTCATTAAATAATAATACCTGTCATCTATGGTTTATTCACCCTTAGCACGAATTATGATTATAATGTAGTACTCTTTTGATCTGGTTTTGGACTTAATTTTAGAGGAGGGAGTGAGTAGAGGTGTTGAACGTTGATTTCTTGAAGTAGTTCTTTGCCTGAGAAGGCAAGATAAAACTTGTAAGCCCTGCATTTTAGCTGAAAAGTGAGAAGATACATGTTGTTTATCTTTATTTATATCGTCATGTTTTTGAGGAACCTTTGCATCTCTTGCATACAAGGTTTGCACTACTGGCAGAAAGCCCCAGGACTTGTGGAGTTGTTGATCCTGCCTTCATTCAGTAGCTTTACTTTTCATAATTCCCATCTGTATTGAAGGGTCCAGACAGCCAGGCAGTGAGGGAAGATCAAAGACAAAAAGGTAGAAGAATAGAGAAGACAAAACAACTGTGATAAGATTGCTAGTCAACATATGCTCAATGACAACAGGTCATATCAGAAGAAACTGATTTCATTTTATGATGAGATTACAAGTTTGTTAAGAAAAAGTAATTGCACAAAATCAATTTCCTTTCTGTAAGACTTCAAATTACAGAATAGTCTGATAAGGAAATTACTGTCATAATATATCAATAAAAGGCTTTAGGGGGCTGGGTTCCAGCTGACAGAATGTCCTGGTTTCACTGGCACAGAATCATAGGCCTGCCATGGTCTGCAGGCCATTAGCAGTTTGGAGTCAGCCAGGGCAGCTGACATGAGTTGACTACAGGTGTATCCCATCCTATAAACAACATGCACAGGATAAACGCAGAAGTTTGCTTTCAGGAGGGGGAGGGGTATTGTTGCCTCTTTAAGTTCCTCCTATTGCTACTTCTGTTCCTGTGGACTATCTTTCTGTGTATTGTGATCACTGTATGTTTGCTGGGCTGAGTATAACTTTGTTTACTTTATGCGGGTATTGGTATTAGTTCAGCTGCTACATTGCATCCGTTTTCATTTCAATCTGTGAATCTCCACTCCTTTTTTTCCATCCCCCTTCTTGGCTGGTGAGGGGTCATCAGGTGATAGAGCAACTGCTGTAGTTTAGCCCGGGATATGGACTAAACATAGACATGTGGTTAGGGTATGTGCAGTAGCATTGTCTCATTGCTGTCAATTGATGCAGTATAGATGCTTCACTGGGCTGCAATCATGTGGATTAAGAACTGGCAGATCACAAAAAATAGTGTTTTCTGTGAAGAATCTCTGTAGCAGGATATTGCTAGCAGCATTCAACAGGAACTGTTGGCAAACCTGTCACAATTCAATACCCAGAAGTAATCCAGAAGTAGATATAAAGACTCTACTGATACAGCCCAGCAATGTTAAAAAGATTAGTCAAATATGATTAATGAGAAAAGCAAGACAGTCCCCAAAGAAGTGCCATGAATATAATTTGGAACTGGAAGAGGGAGGAGGAATGGCTTAACCAGTGAGAAACTTAAGTGTGTCTCTGTTTAGGTTGAAGAGGATTCAAAGGTATTTTGATTATCGTACCTAAGTGTCTTCACAGGTAGAAAACATGTGACATTGAAAGACTGTTTTGGCAGAGAAGTATGAAGCAGAAAGCAGTGGGTGGAATCTGAAACCAGAAAAGGGTCAAAGTAGACATTAAATGCGACTTTTAACAATGATTTTTGAAGGGCCATTAAAACACTGCACCAGAGGTATGAGTGCATCTTACCTCATCTGATGTCTTTAATTTGGATGTGAATGTCTGTTTTAGAAGACACAGTTTGGCCAAACCACGTATCATAAACAGTCTGTCTTCAGTCTAGCTAATAGTGATAACTGTAGGAGTGAAGATGTGGCAGTCCAGATTTCAACATGAATCCCAGAAGCCCAGTAAAAAATCCAGGTACGTGCTTGGTTGTTAGCTATACAGAAGTCCCTGGCAGTTCACCTGTGGTGCTGAAGATTAAACCTTGGCCTGTGCTGATTTCATGGTTTAACAAGGCCAAGTGCAAGGTCCTGCAGCTGGGTCAGGGCAATCCCAAACACAAATGCAGGCTGGAGAGAGTATGGATTGAGAGTAATCCTGAGGAGAAAGACTTGAGGGTGCTGGCTCAACATGAGCCATCAGTGTGCGAGTGCAGCCCAGAAAGCTCCAGCTATATCCTAGGCTGCATCAAAACAAGTCTGGTCAGCAGGTCAAGGGAGGTTATTCTCCTCCTCTACTCTGCTTTCATGAGACCCCACATTGAGTACTGTGTACAGCTCTGGAGCTCTCAACACAAGAAGGGCAGGGACCTGTTGGAGCAGATTCAGAGGAGGGCCATGAAGATCATCAGAGTCCTGGAACACCTCTCCTGTGAGGACAGGATAAGAGAGTTGGGGTTGTTCAGCCTGGAGAAGAGAAGACTCTGGGGAGAATTTATTGTGGCCTTCCAGTATGTGAAAGGGGCCTACAAGAAAGCTGGAGAGAGACTTTTTAGAAGGACTTGTAGTGATAGAACGAAGGGTAATGGCTTCAAACTGGAAAAGGGTAGATTTAGATTAGAAATTAGGAAGAAGCTCTTCACCCTGAGGGTGGTGAGACAGTGGAACAGTTGCCCAGGGAAGCTGAGGGTGCTCCATCATTGGATCTGTTCAAGACCAGGTTGGATGGGACTTTGAGCAACCTGGTCTAGTGGGAGATGTCCCTAACTGTGGCAGGGGGGTTGGCACTGGGTGCTCTTTAAAGTCCCTTCCAACCAAAACCATTCTACGATGACTACCTCACTACAATATTACCTTCATTCTGCGGTGTAAACACGGGAATGGGGTAAGGGTGAAAAGGAAAAGGAATATCTGAGTTGAGGAGTAACTTTAAAATAACAGTACAGAGCTCAGACTTGAAGCTTTGTGTAGGGATTCAAAAATGGGAGTATTGTATTGAAGTTGGAAGAAAGATAATTTTAACAGTAATATTTTATAAGCACTGTAGGGAGATTTTATCAGAGACCAAAGAAAAGGCATTTGCAGAAGGCAAGAGGGAGAATGAATGTGGTGCTTAATCAGAGGGAAAGCAGATCTTTGAAATGTTGTAAAGAAGGAAATGACAAAATCTTGTTTCAAAAAACCCCAACCAGCATAGTATGCAAATAACAATCTCATTTTCCTTTCATCCAAAAAGAAAGCTACATTCTGCTCCCACTTCCAGACTTTAAACACTTAAAACACTATAAATGGGCCAGTCAGGAATAACAGAGACTACAGCTTGGTTTCACCATCCTAGTTTTAATTCAGCATCACCCTTGGCACTGCAGATGTTATATGTGGGATTTGAATTCCATGGAACTGATCAGACTCTGGACTGACTTTACCTTTTGTTTGAATGATCATAAATCCTCCTAAAGATAGGAGGATTTTAAAAACACGATCTACATCCTTTTTGAGGTTTGGGTTTTTTGTTGTTTGGTGGATTTTTTTAATACCTCCTATTCTGAGGTGACTTGGATTCAGGATTCCTGCTTAGGCCCATCTCATGCATTTTTACAGATATTCAAAAGCCTGTAATAGCACACACACAGGTTATATTAATTTCCAGTGCCTAAATCTCTTAAGTGCTTTGAGGATTTCCCAGCTAATCCTCTTTTTAATGCATAAACCTAGAGGGTAGGTTTGGGACCTTTGGGATTTATACTTTCTGTTGGTTGTTTTTCAACCAAAGAATGTTTCAAGGGTGGGTAATAGTAAGTGCTAAATACACAAAGACATAGAAAGTTTATTTTATCACAGAAATCTGCCAGTCTTTTTTTGGAAAATGAAGTGAAAGAAAGTGTGATTATTGTTAGTAATTGCCCTCTGTAGTAATTTTAAACACTAATATTAAATATGTGCGAAAGTGTTAAATCTGGACTGAAAAACTGAAATACTTTTCTTTCCAAGGACAAAAAAAACTCTATTAATATTAAGGAAGCCATAAAATACATGCTAACTGACAGCATTTTTGAAGTTGCTGTGTTTTATTACTGAAACTTTATTATATTTTTCATGTCTGAATGTAAAAAATTAATAAAACCATCACAGACTGCTCTTGTGGTAAGTGACATGCCTTTTCTTTATGATGCATGCTTTGCCATAAAAAGGGAGTGCTTAATGCATTTCTGTTGGGAGATGCCTATTTATTCTGACAAACCGATCAGCCTCTGGGGTGTTCTTTTGCCACAGAACTGATTTTACATCTCATCCATTATCTAATAAGATGTGAAAAGAGTATCCTGTCTCACCAAAAAAAGAAATCGGGCTTTGTTTCATTGCAAGGATGTGGCAGGCTCACTCATGGACTTATTTGCAGGATAGACAATTGTTAGTGAAAGGCTCAGTTATACCCTCACGCATGTTTCTACTGCAGAAAGCCTATGGGGAAAACACTAGTAACATTGGTCCTGAGGGTTGTGTTTTATTTTAAAGGTAAGTATAAAAAGTGGCCTCTATAATGAGAAAATGCATTTCATATCTTTAAATAACATGGCATGAGTTTATTATAATAAATAGCAACACCACATAAACTGCATTGTGAGTCAGACAGAATATCTTTGCAAATATATGCCCTAGGGTTTTTCCTTTCTTCAGTATTTCCCCCTTTTCAATGTTTATGAAAAGTTTACAATTCCACTTGCATGAGAAAGGTGAAAGAGACTGGAGTGAGGAAAGCAACCCAAGGCATTGTGTGATAAGGCAGTGATAAAACAAGCGTACACAAACCCCTTTCAGACAAATGTTTTCAGATTGATGTGTTCATAAGGAAATAGTCATGAAGGAGAAAGAACTGGACACAAGGAGAAAGAACAGGACACAGAGTATGAAATAATGTAAAATCTGTCCATAACCTTAACTGTTAAGGGATAACAAGTCTGAGATACCAGGTATCCAGGCAGAGTACCTCTCTGTGTATGTTTGAGTGGTGTTCAACATGCCTGAAACTTTTGACCACTAATGCAGTGCAAATTGTTGTGTTTAAGCGATGCAGCCTTTCAGACATAATGCCGTGTAACAATGCCTCCATTGTTAAGCTGTTTTCTAACAAGGGCAAGTGAATTAACAATTCAGTGGTAGCTGAAGTAAAATAAAACATTTTAAATCTTTGACAAAATAGCGGAGAGAAGTGAAAAGAAAGCAAACGAATGATTCGTTTTGATATCTCTGGAAGTTAGAACACTTACTCTACTCTTCCACTCCAAATTCCCCTGACTTTCTGAATAACAGGATCAATCCTTTTGGACTTGCACAATGCTTCTTTTCATAAAAATGCAATTTCTTTAGCATGACAATGAAATATGATTTTCAGTGTTACATAGAAAAGCAACAATACAGCTTGAAAGAGTTCAAAATGAAATTGCAAAAGCTGGAATTCATGGCAGACAAATGTTCTAGTGTCATGTCCTCCTGATATCCTTTATTCATTACATGTGAATGCAGCTCTGTATCTGAAAATCAAGTCTGTTTTATCAGTCTTGCGTATAATGCCAGTCAGAATGGCTTACCACTGAGACACCTTTCAGAGTCTGGAGTTGCATCAAGACAGCATAGCTTTATAACAGCATAAAAGAGATCCATTTTACATTAGCGACTTTTTCCCTTACCAGCAAGGACACAGAACTTAGCAGCATTGATGGGTCAAAGATTTTGACACATGTCAAAACAGATATCTTCATTTAGAGTTAAAAAAAAAATGCATCAAATTATACATATGAACCAATTTAGGTAGCAGAGGCAGCTCAGACTGAGGTAGGGACAATTGTTTTAATTACCTGAAAAAGATCTTACTTTTCAGTGAAGCCTTATATAAAGAATAATGTAATTTAAGGGAGATGAAACCAGAACAATTGTTAGAAATGCAACAAGGTGTAGAGATAGTACCCTAAACTCCATGTTAAGTAACCTATCATTGTATTCTTTCTATGGATCTTTTTAAACTATTCTATAAAAGTCTATGGCAAGGATATCATTTTGTAGAAGATGGTATTTCATATGACCTACATAAAGTGATCATCTTCTAGTCAAGTCAGCTATAGTTTTCCATAAAAATTGCATTTGATTCGGAACTATGAATAGACTGTTTCCATTAGCAATCACTATAAAGCAGAACTGCCATGTTTCAGCCACTACCCTTCTTGTATAAACAGATTTCACTGTAGGAGAAACACACCCAGAAGTATCTAGTATGACCTTATGTCCCTAAATAGACGATGTAGCAAAATCCCATTTTTAATAATGGCATTTATGTTACTTCACTGATGAAATGTATAATAATAACAACAAAATTGTTATGTTAATGATCAGAGTGTCTAATAAGATGCACAATTAGGAGGATTATGGGAATTTAATGGGATGAGGAAGGGCAAGAGATCATCTGCTGTATGACCCTTCATGATTGTAACCTGCTGTCTATATCCCTAATGTGTTTTTATGACTTGTGTGCTTTGGTTTGTTTTCCAGTTTGTGTTCTGCCGTGAATGTAAAGAAGAATACCATGAAGGAGAATGCAGCTCTCTCCTCAGCACGCAGGGAGCTATGGCCCAGAAGGTAGGGATCCACAACTCATTACATCCAGATCATTATCCCTTGCCCAGCTAGAGCTACATTTGTCAAATGGGTCCTAATTATAATCCTAAGTAAAGGCAATTATGTTCATGCTGAATTACTCCAGCCGTCAGAGTTGCCGAATTGGCTTTGTGGTGGGTTTCAGTCACTTTGATTGATAGAGTAGCCGAGTTCTGTCAGCAACACACAGGGCTCTGCCATCAGTTGATAAAGAAAAAGCCTTCCCATGGGCTTTTGGGGTTGTCCCTATTCAGTGTGAACACTTTTGAAAGGCTTTCTGTAGCTTTGCTGCCTTTCAGCTTATTTTCAGTGCACCAGTCAGGAAATCATGTGGGTTTGAACTGAATAGAAGTGGGTTTATACAGCTTATGCAGAAAGCGCTGTTGATAAATTTATGATTTAGTTTAGAGAAATAAAAAATGGATTGCCTAGGCTGGAAGCTGTTAGATTATAATTATTCTATGTTGCTTTATAATATTTGTAGCTACAGACCTGGAGAGGAAATAGTTTTTCTCTCCTGGCAATTCTCTTTGTTTGAGATTCAAGTTTCCCTGCTCCCCACAGCAAATAAATCATACTCTTTCCAATTAGGAAAAAAAAAAAAAAGGTGCAAAACCAGGAGAGATACCCCCCAAATATCTCACAGTTTGATGCCCAGGGTGTGCTCCTAGGAAGAAGGAAACTGATATTCAGATGTTTAGCATGTTTGATGCTAAGAGGAAATTCAGACCATGAGCCCACACACAGTCCAACACAGCAGATGCAGGATTGTGGGCAGATGCTGATGGGGCCAGCTCTCAGCGAGGAATGACCAGCTCCTGTCAGTGCCCGCAGGCAGTCTCCATCTGAGACTGCTTTTTGGGGCCTCTCACTCCTTGAACACAGAGACTGGGAAGGAACTGAAGGCCTACTGGCAACTTTTAAAATGTGCTACCATGAGACAGTTCATTTGCTATACTTTGGAGACACTGCACTAGGCTACAACCTGTGTAGAGGTCCTTCTCTTCAGCCTTTCTAGCCCTTCTTAGTGAAGCTCTTCTAATTTACAAAAAGAATTGGCACTTGTTGAGACAGAATTAAACAGCCTGTATCCCAGCAGTCAGTCAGGTTATCTACCTCTGGTGCACTGGAACATGTGTACTATATGAGACCCAAAATCCACCTACTTTTCCAGCCTCTAGTGATCTGTAATTCAGATGTGGTATTTTTTGTTCTAGCAGCTATCAGCAAATTTTTATTCCATGAATTTGTGCACCCCCTTTTTTAAAGCCAAATATATACAAGGAGATTTGCATCTTAACTACCCTCTACGAAGAACAATCTCCTTTTCTTTGCAGTAGCCTTGGAACAGTCTTCCAGCTCCCATTCACATTTATGTACAAACAAAGCAACTTCAACAGAGACATTGAGAGATACTTAAAGTATCCAATAGCCTAGTAAAGTAAGTCTTGATGTCTAACCTGAATTAAACAGAACTTGAATACATCTCAACATGAACAGTGAGTCCTATATACAGTAAGATATTTATGCCTAGAGTTTTGCCTGGAGTACTGAAAGTCATCATGGCACCTTACAAATGAGTTCAACAATGTCAGCTCTGTGGAAGTTAAAGTTTGTATGATTTACATGCTCTAAGGCAGAGATGAAGGTGGGCCAGGAAGAATTAGAATACCATAGAAGTGGTTTATTTTAAAGATTTGCATATTGCCTTAGCTTCTCCTGATCAAAACAGGACCACTTTGTCCATCTGGTCCTGTATCTCGAGCACATGAGCTGCACCCAATTAGACTTGTTAACTTAGGAAAGTTGACTGATTTAGCTGTTCCAGTGTAATGTGAACATTTTTGCTGTTCCTGAAAGATCTCTTGTACTTTCAAAGAACTGTTCCAGAATAGCTAAATGATAGTACCAGAATAACTCTTGCGGCTATGCAAATCAGTTCCCCAGTACAGACAAGACCATAGACTACCCAAAATTCATTTAGACTCCAACATAAGCTGAGGTTGACTTATGTCAGCCTTCTTTTCCTCTAAGAAACTAAAAGAGCTGCACTAATTAAGCTTCTCCACAAGGTGGTGATGTGCCACTGAAGGAATGTTTTCCCTCATTTTCTCTGACCAGGTGAGCAAACCGAGAGGTAGCTAAAACATGACAAGCCCAGGTGCTGGTGAAATGTTGGTTTCATCCGAATAGTATCACTACAAAGGTATCCTGCCTCCATTTGTGGGGCATATATAGAAAGAAAGGCACGTGGGACTCTTTTCATTTATATCTAACTGAGATTAATTTAACCATTTATCCACTCATGCTTTCAGGCTTTTTGTTTTGTTTGGCCCTCCTTTGTGAGATGTGCAACCTCGTGTATCAGAGTTAACTTGCTAATATTGTATTGCTTGTTGAGGCAGTGAGGATTGTTTTATGGTTGACCAACATCTGTTTCAAGGTAGGAATAATACATATCCAGGGTTGTCTCCAGCTCCTGCAGTTTGACTCCTATCCAGATCCTTCCCATACGGTTTATTTTAGAAAAAGATCTTATTGGCACAACTCCTGCTGCTTGTATTTCAGGGTCAGCCAGACATGCTGACACCAAACTGTTCCTCTCCAGAACTGGTGCAGGATATGTGGTCTCAGGAAAATACTTTCCATAAGAAAAATACAGGTTTTCCTTTAGCTTCTAGTGGCTACAGTAGTAAAAGGACCTTCTGTTGCCTTCACATTTCTGCAAATGCCTGCATGTCTCTGGCATTCCCAGCATGAGAGGAAATTATGTGGGCACATTTAGGCCTAACTCAGCATGATAGAGTTAAATATGATGGAGCATGAGGACTGTGAAAGAGCTAGAAGAAAAGCCAAAAAGGAATATTGTTGTGGAGAAATTGGATAGCCAGAAGTTGACAGCAAATGGAGAGTGGAAAGAGCTGTGGCACCACTCAAAGCAGCCCTCTTAAGGGCCTGTATGCCAGGGCACTGCAAGGGTCATCAGCTTCCTAAGGGCTCTCCACGGGTCTATCAGGGCAGGGTCTGGCACCTCCCTGAGGACAGGGAGGGGCAAAAATTGTGGAAGGTGCGCCCAGGGTAGAGCTGTGGAGTGCTGGAGACAGGCCCTGCTACCATGTCACTAGTGATGCCGCCAAAGCCTGACACCAATTTGGGAAGCCTTGGAGAAGGAAAATCCTCAGAATAAGAGGCAGAGCCTGATACAGAGTTATTCAAGTGCCTGTGAAAGCCAAGAGCTGTTGGAAGTGACTGTGGCCCGTCAGAGATACAGTGGTAGCTCTAGAAAGAGGAGAAGGAAGAGATAAGAAAAAGATTAAGCCTGTGAGATGACATGGGACAACTATGAGGGTCCAAGAATCAGAAATGGTGGTGGTGGAAGGGGCCTATCCTTGGCTAGATGTCAGGAGGTGTAACGAGGAAGCCTGAGGTCAAGAGGGAAGTGAATCTGATAGAACTGTGAAGGGAGGGAGGGCAGCAGAGAAAGGGGAATGGAGTCAGTCGGCAGGAGGAAGTAACATGGCAACAGTGGCTGCAGAGCACAAGAGGGACAAAGCAAGTGCCACCTGGTGCCTAAGGATACTCAAAGGGTTTCAACCTTATAAGGGTGGGACCTAGAGGACATTGCTTGCTGCTTGGGGTAGAAGCAGGCACACAGACTAGGCTAGCTTTAAATACCGGTATGTCGTGATCTTTCAGATCTATGCACAGCTATTGCATGATCCATTGGGATGGATAAAATCTTCCTTTTCTGCTGAAATGTCCATTTTCAGGCCTGATAGGCCACTGAAAGCTGACATCTTAAGCATTTCCTGGTGCAGAGCTGATTATTTCACATCTCAATGTGTAAGTTACATAATTTCAGGATAAAAACACCTTATCTCTGGCAACTTCAGTTGAGGTTTCTTTTATAACCATTGCAGCCTCTTAGAGCTGTTTGAAGTTTGGGATGAGAGAAGTAATGATATTTGATGGATTAAAAGGCAGTGTGTACGATGGAATCAATGACACAATAAAGGTGATTGCAGCCAGATTTAGGTTTAGAAATAACCACATAGTCCCTGCTACGTACACCACAAAACCAAGCTTCCTGGACCTTTTTAACCTCACCCATACACAGTCTATGCTGATGGAAAATCTAGCCATAAATCAGCTTCCTCCCTAAATCCCCACCTTAAAATTAGCCTAGCTTTCCTAGCACAAACCCCTTCTAGGCAGTTTGCTTTTTACCAGTTTGCTTTTTACAAGTTATGCACTTTCTTGCTCACTAGTGACTGGACAATAAAATGTGACCACATATTAGATTTGAACACTTACAGAGGAGCTTCCAGAACTGTTTTAGTACTGGGCATGTTGATAAGATACCTGTAAGGTAAACTAGTAGCAATAGCAATGACACTGTTGTAAAAGTGGTACATATGTAAATAAGTGTATAGAATGTTGGGTGCAGAGACATAAATGTTTGAAAAAAAATTACACAAACTGGATGAAATGGCTTATTAAACGTGTATGTTTTAGATATGGTTCTATGGACACATTTTGCCCAAGATTTAGCTGCTGCTTACCTTGTTCTGTCAAGCCAGTGAGTGTGTCATTATAAAAAGGTAACAGCTTTTAAGCAAGTTTGCTTTTTCAGAGGTTGCTGTGGATTTAGTAAAAAGAATAAACATCATGATAGATTTCTATAATACAGCTGTACACAAATCCCTCCAATAATCTGCATTCAAAGCTTGAATCTAAAAGAACATCTGATGTCTAATTCCTCATCCCACAAATCCAGTCTGGGCAGTTTGTAGGACCCAGACAAAAATCTGGTTCATCTCACTTAAACAAAAACTCTGCTGTTAACCCTAACCTAGCAACAGCTGTAAACCTAAGCCTAGATAAAACATCCGTGGTAGCTGAAATCTTAAAGATTGCCCCATGGCCTCTTCTGCTCCATGATCAAATCCAAGCTCCTTAAAAATTCTGCTAGGCCATATCTAGTCTTAGTCCAAGCCTAAATTTCAGCTAGTTCTAGCAAGCCCATACCTGCAAACCAGGTGATGCAGTAAAATCCAGTACTAAACATATATCTGTAGCTGCTGGCACAGATACAAATTGTTACCAATTTCTTGTGCATGGATTACAGAATATGTTGTGTGAATTTCTGACATATTATTACATCACCTGCTAAAGCTGTTCATGTCAAACCATGTTCATTGTATATGCTAAGTAAAAAAAAATTAGTATTAGTCTTATCAAAGTCTTAGAAAGCTAATCAAAGAACTATTTTTAGAACTATTTTGACTATTATTTAGAACTATTCACAATAGCACTATAATTTATAGTTTAAATTATATATAGTTAAAATAACAGATATGCAAACTTTCTGTTAACAATCATTTCTCTGGTGTTATGTTTAACTTTCCACTGCCTCTCTGGGTCCTAGACTCAATGGCTTCAGTCTGGAACAGGCTGGCGAGTCCTGTACCAGGAGGAGCATGATGTCCGGGGGGCGTTTCTTTCCTTCTCACTGCATGGTATGCTTAGGGTGACTTTTATAACTTTGTTAACACTTCCACCACTGGGTTGCAAGTTGATGTTGGATTCAAATTCACTATCTGTGGTGTGTTTTACCTAAGTTATGTTATATCTTTGTTATGTCTTTGTTCTCTTTCTTATCACTAAGACTGTTTTTACCAGGATCTCAAGGCTGCAGTTGGATATCTGTCTACTGGAGAGTAGCTTATAGCTCTGGGGCCTCCCATATCATTCTCCACCTGTGCTTTCAAGGCCTCTGCTATCAACCCTTGTCTTTACTCCCCTGCATACCATTTTACTGTAGGATCAGAGGTAGTTCATTCTGACCATTATACATATACTTGTCACTCCTGTCTGTCAGTTACAAAAATACATGTGACATTTTTTTAACCATGCAATTATACAACGTTATATAAAAGCAAAATAGGTAATAATCACCTGGTGGTTAGATAATTCCTGTCACTTGCTAAACCAAATCTCTAGGCAGGACACGACAAGTCCAGAGAAAACGTGATGGGTCCTGAGGCCTGTGGTGCTGGCTTGGCACAAATGTTCTAGCCTCTTACAAGATACAGCAACAGCAAACCCAAAAGTATTGTAGTGCCTCAGCTGAGTCCCTGCAGACTTGATCCTGTTCATCAGCACATGCCACCTGGGCTCAGGCTGCAGCCCCAGCCATAGTTTCTGGGCTCAAACCTGACTTAGTCATGAGCTCTCAGAAACAATCAGCTCTGGAGCAGACCCATTTGATCCCTTCCCAGAAACACTTTCTGCTGCACAGGTGTGGCATAAAAGCACCCCCAGGTGCATGCACACAGCCAGGAAAGTCACATAACCTTGTACCCTGCTGAAGTGTTTTGTAAGGTTTCTGGGAAAGCTCCCAGTTCCCTTGGGCTGCATGTAAGCCTCCACCAGCCCATCTTTTTCTCCCATTGCCTCATGTGTGCAGGTCTCGAAGTTGCCAGTAGGTGGTACAAAATATACAAACATTGCTTCCCAGGCTTCCATTTCCATCCACTGAGCATCTGTCTAATCTCTTTACACCTGCATTTTCCCAGCAAGTATGTAGGGTTGTGAAGGCTGGTCTCTCTGTAGGTGGTGGTTTGCTGTAATTATGCAGCAGAACATACTAGCCCACTGTGATATTTCAGAATTTGCTTTTAATGTGGAATTCTCAAATGAAGGTGCTTTCAAAGTATCCTTAGCTGAATTATTGTAATGTTAAGATATGAAATATTTAGCTAACACTACATAAAAAGCATGCTTGGTGCAATGTATTTCTTACAATATTGTTGTGGGATTGAAAAACTAAGCATTGTGCATATTAGATTGTAAGAGAAAGACATAGTGCTGATGAAATGATGGAATTGCATGTATCTCCTGACTTACTGTATGAAGGAAGCAGAAAGGTCCTTTTTTGATTGAACTTTCAGTGCAGGGTGAGTTGTTAGGGAAAACATATATATTAAAATTGGGCTACTCAGTTATATGACCTTCTGATACAGTTCTTGGTTATCAGCATTTTGTCTTTATGCTCTAAATATTGCAAATATCGCTTTCAGAATTGTTCCGTCACTATTTCAGCAAACTTTCCTTACTACTTTTAGAACAGTGGAAAACAGGAGGTGGAGTTTTTGAAATCATGTACTCCAGGCAAAACCTAAAATGAGAAACACACAGCATTTCTATGGAAGCTTCTTCCTCTACTTGAAAAAGGGGGGAAATTAATCCAAATGATAAATAGTAAATGCTGGCCACAAGTCCTATGAAATATTTCACTACATATTAGTAAATGAAAAGCTACTGAAGAGGTTTATTATGAATAACATTTTTCAATGAGTCCTGAGTCACAATATGAAATGTGGAACATCTATTATTAGACCATTGATTTTTTTTTTTTTTCCCTATCAGATACATTTAAAAAGTTAAATAAAACCTGGCTGTACAAAAAATGGCACACCTAGCTTGATTTCTAAAGTGTCTTAAACAATTGGAAAAGAAACTGAGGCTTAGAGGCTTGGTAGTTGGTATATTCACAATGTCAAGCACAGGACATTTCGACCCACAGATGCCTAATTAAAGGAGCAAGAAAAATAACTATAACTGGGAAATGTCCTGTAAAATGAATCTCTGTGTTATAAATAATGATACACTGAAGGAAATCTGAGAATAAGTCTTAACTTTCTATCTAAGGAGAAACAGATGGGAACTGAAGAAGGAGAATTTTAGCTTTCCTATTTTGGGCAGCAATAAAGGAAAAAGACGTGACAGGCTGTTTTTGTTTATGAGGTTAACCTGACAGTCATTTGCAGCTGTGTTGCCGCTTAGGGTAGAAGGCATATTCTTTATTCCACTCATGGAAAACAGTTACACAGGAATGACCTGTATTAGATTAGATTTTCTGCTTTGGAGACGTGTAAATTCAATATTCACCATCTACCTGGATTTAATTTATGACAATATGAACGGACCCAACACGCGGAGTGAGAGCCTTGATGTGCAGTGCCAACAATCCAGACTGCTCTGATTTTATTTAGCGAAAGTCTCTTTTGTCTTGTATCAGACCCAATACCCTGTGTATATCCCTTTGATTTTAGCTCGTTGCTGTCATCATGAAGCTGCCTTTTTTTCTATGGCAGAACTTTCTAGGCATACCAGACAAATTGGCTCACACAGAGCTGCTTCATGTGAATTTAACTGGATCTCTGTGGTACTGACACCTCTATTTTTCCTGCGTGAGAAACATATACCCATTCATGGTTATCTTTCCTATTCTTTATCTAAAGCCACATTTCAGTGGTTTGATTAGCTCAGATCTTTCTCTAGACTACAACACTAGTCCCCTAGCTATGTACACATCTTTTTGTGAGATTTTGACTCTTAAATGACTCAAATAATTAGGTTTTTTTTCCAAAGCCCCTCTAGCCTGTCTAGTGCCTTCTTATCCAAGACCAGGCAGGCCAAATAAAGTGAGAACCACCTCTGCTTGATAGACTGCTCTTTACCTAGGCAATTGTCAAGTAGATTAGGTTTGCTACCTTAGGATGAAAGAATGTGATTTTAATAGACATGGGTAATGGAGAACTGCCATACACCTTTCCCTTGTTGTTTGAGGAAAACATGCAGATAAATATGTGTGTGCTTGCAGTCATTGTGTGTGGAGCACTAAACAAAGCACATGAACACTGGAAGCTCATAGATCAATGTGGTATAGTTTCTTTACTGTACCATTTGTCTGCATTTGCTTCCTGCAGCAGTAAGTTTTTAACTTAGCATTCAGCAAGACTGGGCATAGGAGGGATGTTTCAGCTCTAATGGGCTGAAAATATCATGCTGCTTCATCTATTTGATGCTACAATTTTTGCAGTGGAAAATACTAATATAATAACTCACTCTGCTGTTTTCAGCAATTTGTTCCCTTTTGGTGAATTGCATATGTGTGTCTTGAAGTTGTTTATTTTAGCTATTCCTGAGCTCTCCCATGTTTGTGTTTGTTTTCATAGCTAAGATCAAATATCTTTATACAAATCAAATTAACAATTTGGCATGTAAAATTTTGCCTCAGTGTCATTTGCTATTAGGGCACAAGAAAGACATGAAGATAGGGGAAAAAGTATGTTTCCAAGTTTGGATTTAGACTATTTGGGAAAAACAGAGCCACTGTGAAGCTTTCCTGGGTTGACTACAAAAATTAGAAATATTTCTGGGCTTCTCATGTAAGAGTGAATATCAGAAGTATTTCTTTACTCTGAAAAGAAGAGCAGTATTTTGTTACTACTGTAGTGATTTTTATCTTGAATCTTCTGTATGGATGCTAAGTAATTAATTCCCATTACAGTGAGATTAAATTAATATCATCTTCTTTCTGTCATTGAGCAAACTGAGGCCCTGGTTAAGTGTTCCCCACTCTTCCCAACTTCTGTTCAGGCGTCTCTGAGTCAGCTCAGATTGCTTACCTAAAGTCATCCTTCCTTAAAGATCAAGGTGTTGCAAGATCAATACTAGATTATGTTCTTTGCTCTTAGCCTGAGCAGCTATTTCTATTTCCCAGAACTTACTAATGTGCCATTGTATAAAGGTCATCCTTTTGCCAAAGTGCTGAATAATCCAGCAGGGTGCAGGGCCGAGTTCTCTCCACAGAAGCAGTGAGACGAAAGTAAAAGTCACTTCTAGGATACAGTTGAGAAGATTTTGTTCATTTTTGTCACTTCTACATCAAAAATATTAGCAAATTGAAGGATATTGAGGAGCAGCAAAAGGAATTCAAGGGCTGAGGATATTGATGTAGGTAATAAACTAAATAATACCATAAATACATTTTTGAGGTTTCTTGATTAACGAAAAAAAAACAAACACGTTTGGTTGGTTTTTTTAGGTTGCATGTTGCAATGGCTACCAGATGAGATGGAAACTAATTTCTGCTGATGTTGCTCCTTGTTATTCCATTTTAACTCAGGTGTCTTCAACCAAGAAATAAAAACTAGGTGTTAGTCACTGACACTGCAGCAACTCACAGGTTTTATCAGTATGAGCTGAACAGAAATCAAGAGGAGTTATGGTTGTGTTGCATGTTTAAAAGTTGGGCCAATTTCATTTTACTGTCTTGTTAGAAATAAATATTTTAACATTATCCACGTAAATATATATTAAAAGTCTATCCACACATACAAGTATGTAGCAGGTATGCACTAAGAAGTTATTAGAGTTTTTAGAAATTATATATTATAGTTTAAGTTCATACTTTTTCCACGTGCTTGAAAAGAACCCAAATTATGAATGGAGAGAGCAGAACTTCCAAGGCTGGAACCTAGACACAGTGTTTACAGTTGCTATTTACACAGCTACCAACCTTGTGTGATAGAAATTACCCAAGGCACTGCCTTCCCTTTTGTCCTTGTACTATCATTTTAGGTAGGGAATTGCCAAGTAGGACACTTGTGTAGATTATGTAATTTTGTCCCAGTCATAAAAGGGACTTCTGTGTTTGTCCTATTTAAAACACTCTTCATGATAACTTTTTCCATCTGTGTCATTCTATCTGGGGAGCTACTTGCTTTCATTGTTCACTGGGTTGCGGGTTTTTTTACTTTTTCTCTAAAATTTTTGTGTTTCTTCTTTCTGCCCCTTAAAACCTCTTAATTTTATATAGATTTATGTTTGAATGAAACCCGGAGCTCTGAGTATGCTTTATTATGAAAAACAATTTTCTTCCAGGGACCCCACCATTCTGCATTAAGTATTGCATTGGTGTTTTGGCTTTTCTTTCAAGAAGGGCTTTAACCCTGAAGCAGAATCAAATCTATGGTGTCTAACATCACGTTTCAGCCAAATTTGTCTGACTCCTGCTTCGAAGGCCTTGCATTTTGCTTTATTTGTCTTTGTGCATTTGCAGCACAGCTTGATGCCCCTTTGTCCTCCTGCCAGGGCTCTGCCTGCCACTCAAGGCAGGAAGAAGCGCAGAGGACACAGCCTGTGCTGCAGCTGAATGTAGGAAGAACCCCTCAGGTGGCACACACCCCAGCCTCTGCACCTCCCCCCACCATCCTGCAGCTCAGGATCTAACCCAATACATGTCTTGTGTACACTGGGGAAAAAAAAAGAGTTTGCATTTTGAAGCAAAAATGCATCTCTCACAAAGTCCAGTCTACACGGACTTGCAGTCACTCCTCTCTGTTTCTCGTGGGTAAATAGTTATGACTTCAGTGCAGATATCATGACCCAGCACAGCCTTTCAGTATTGTGCTCACGGGTGATTTTTTCCTCTCTCTTTGCAGGGCTTTGTAGTTGATGAACATGCGGCCATGCAAGCTCGATGGGAAGAGGCATCTAGAGAAACAATCAAGAAGACAACCAAGCCATGCCCCAGCTGCAATATTCCAGTAGAAAAAAATGGTAAATTTATAAGATATGTCATACCTAGCTGTACTTTAATATTCATTTTTCAATATAAATGTATGAATGTGCATGTGCATATATGCACATTATTATTCAAGAGAGCACACAGAGCTTGAATCTTCCCTCTGTCACTTTATCTAAATTATCTTGAAATCACTAAATCTAAATCACTTAGTTCTAAAGACACTAATTAAGCCTCACAAAATGCCCAGCTATTTTATATATAGGGAAAATGAGGCACAGAGAGGTACTGGATGTAGCATTCATATGACAGAATGCCCTGCTAATTGTCTAGATTTTCCATTGTCACTGAAAAAACTAGACATTTGTAGGGCAAAACTCATCTCAGAATGAAACAGAACATGTATCTAATGTAGGCCAGAAGAATCACACCTGAAAGTGGGGTGTGGAGAATTAGTCCTGCTGCAGATGTCTACATAGTATATAGCTGAATTTAGATTAAATTAATCTTAACCCAGTGACATGTTCAAAGTAGAAAAGCAAGTCAGAGGAATAAACATGAGTCCTGACAAAGTGGTTACAGTAATCAATATTTACCGTGTAGGTAGAAAATTAATTTGCTTTCTGTGCTTAAAATGGGGAACAGGAACAGTAAACAGACTGTACCCTATAGGTTCATGCTGTCACAAGATTTAATTGTATTTATGTTATTAATCAAAATATCTTAAAATGTTTTTAAAAAATATTGTACAAATAATAAGTATAGTTTCTCAGTGTTATGGCATCATTTATTCAAATGGGACACTGAAAATGCCAAAATAAGACAATGTAACATGCAAGGAGAGAACACTTCAAGTAAAGTGATACCACAGAAACATTACTGAGGAAGAAATAGGACAAAATTCTGAAATCAGAGGTTTGATGAATGAAAAGGAGGTAGTTGGCAGATGGAAGTGGGAGACTTCTTCAAGCACAAGAAGCAGAAGAAAGCATGAATTCAAGAGTGGGAAGGTGAGACAAGATTTGGCAAAGTGTGGAGAGCAAGGTGGGCAGCAGAACTGAGATAACAGAGGAGGAGGTAAAAAGAATTATTTACAGACTTGTAAAACAGGCTGGAAACCAGAAGTTTGAACTGGATTAGAAATAGACAAATAATTATCATGACTACTCATACTTAACACTTCGTGCATAGCCAAAAGAAAAAAACTTCTGGTCAGGCTTGAAGCCGCACTGGGACATTTACTTTCTCTTGAAATCTGCTACAAAATCTTTACTGTCAAATTGCAGGCAGTTGTCACTTATCAAAACCAGGATATCCGTGTTTGACACCATTTACAGAACTCCCACTAACGTTTACGGAAATTGCTTGTAAAAATCCCCAATGTATCAAAAAGGAAATAAAGGCCATTATACTTTTTATCTTTGAAATAAAATACTTATTGAAAATGGATAACAAGCAGGAAAAGCCCTTTCCCTGCTAACAGCCTGACCCATGTCAGGACAGTGCTTTGTTATTGCAGAATCCCAAAGCCACGGCAGCAGGCTAAAATGTTTTAACACACTGGAATCAGCTCTCATTGTGCTGCCACTCAGAGGGACCTCAACAGGGTGGGAAATGTTCTGAGAAAAACCTCATGAAATTCAACAAAGGGAAATGCACTGCTAGAGGTTGAGAACCAACATGATGGAAAGTACCTGAGTGTCCTGGTACAAGTTGGACATGAGCCAGCCAATGTGCCCTTGCAGTGAAGGTGGCCAACAGCATCCTGGGTTGCATTAGGAAGAGCATCACCAGCAGATCAAGAGGGGTGATCCTTCCCCTCTGCTCAGCACTGGTGAGTTGCATCTGGAGTGGTGGGTCCAGTTCTGGGCTCCCCACTATAAGAGACATGAACTGGAGAGAGTCTAATGAATGGCTACAAAGATGATAAAAGGACTGATAAAAGGGGTAAATAAATACCTGATGGGAGAAGCAAAGAAGACGGAGTCAAACACTTCTCAGTGGTGCCCACTGATATCACAGAAGGTAATGGGTACAAACTGAAGCACAGGAAATTTCATTTAAATATAAGAAAATGCTTTTCACTGTGTTTGAAGATTGAAGACTGGAACAGGTTGCCCAGAAAGAGTCTCTGTGCTAGGATACATGCAAAACCCAACTGGATGCAACCTTGAGCATGCTACTTTAGTTGACACTGCTTTGAGTGGAAAAGGGTTGGACTGGATGATCTCTAGAAGTACCTTCCCACCTCAATGATTCTATGAATCTGTAAATTAAAGTGTGAAGCTTAAAAAGTAGTGCTTGCTTTCTTCTCTGGTCATGGATACTGCACGTGCCAGCTTCTAGAATGTTATTTGTAAACTGAAAGGAGCACTTCTGCCTAAGTACAGCTGGTGGCAAGAGGCTGTACACTGAAGTCTGCCAACAGTCTTCATCTGGGAGAAGTATGCTGACTACACACAAGAGAATAATTCTGCCTTCTCTTCCCAAATGTTTCTGTGGATACTGTCTTTTACAAAGGAAAGTGACAATGCCAGTAACTTACCTGTAATAGCCTATATTTCTCTATGTCCATAATTTTTCTATAATAACCTGTATAGCTATAGGCATTGTAGAATATTCCTATATGCCAATAACTTTTCTGTAACAGCTGAAGTGAAAGAGCAAAACACTTTCCCACAGCTCAGCTCCCAGTCTGAGTAAGTTTAAACACACATCCATGTCTCTCAGAAGACTGCTGTACTCACAAACAAAGCTGCAGGCCACGTTGCTTGAGGCACTCTCCACTCTGACTGCTGATCTCAGCTGCCATGTAGCAGGGAATAACGTTATTTATGTGGCTTAGCAGGTAGAGCACACATTCGACAGAGTTTGCCTATTGGGGTTTGGTTCCTGTGCCACGACTAAGATGTGTTTTACCCAGTGATGGGTTAATACAAATCATAAGAGGGGATTGGATCTAAAGCTTGAAGTAAGGTGTAACGTGGAGGCTGGGCATTGTTATGCTTACATTTAAATAAGCTTAAAATATCTGACAAATTTAATCTCTTGGACAAAGGTAGAAATGGATGAATAGACCTTGCTAGTTGTCTCTCTCAGGACTATTTTAACAAACGAGTTCTAGTATCTCCTGCTGGTTTTACCTTCTGAGAATCATTTTGGAGTGCCATTTATTAAAAAGGTAGGCTAAGGGTAGCAGGTCATATAGTAGGAAACACACACTCCCTGTACCTCTTATCACCATCTGGAATCAAACCAATATGACATTTCAGCACTGTTTCATACTGCATGCTTTTCTTTAGGTTTGAATTATACAAGAAATCTCTTTGTGTGGTAAGCATTTTCCATTTGAAGTGTATTTCTGTAATGACCTTTGACAACATTAATGTTTTATATATTACAAAATAAACATTTGACCAAGACTGTGAGCAGGGAGATTAAAAGTCCTGTCACAGTATGAGCAACTAAGAAGCCCAATGCACAAAAAACATTGATGCGATCAAAAGACTGCTTCAGATACTAAGAAGGTAAAATCAGCTTAATTTATTAATGTCATTTTGATACAATCAGCAGTCAGCCACCAAAGTCTCTATCTCCTGATTTATTTTTTTTGTGAATCTCTCAGCTATTGAATCCAAATTCAAACAATATTTGAATTTTATTCATCTTCTGGCTCACAGCTGGACTAGGGTAGAGTATCCTTGAGCAGACACCTCCATGACTGCTTTGAGAGGCCACAGACTGTCATCTCTTTCCCCTACCCATAGCACAGTCTCTTTTAATTTCCTCCTACTCCTGCAGTCCCACAAGTGAGACCAGCACATTACACTCCAATAAGAGAGGGAGCAGCAGGTTTTAGAAAGCCCAGGAAAAAATATTCTTCAGGTTTGTTCTTCTCTTTTATTAAATATTCTACTTGGTTAGTAAATTAATGCTTTAGAAAGTTGATTTGAATGTTATTAATGGCTGATTAACATCTCTAAGTTTTTGCCAAGTACCAAAGCCATTCTGTTGCTGTTTTGCAGGTGGCTGCATGCACATGAAATGTCCTCGCCCTCAGTGCAGATTTGAATGGTGCTGGAACTGTGGCCTGGAGTGGAACAGAACCTGCATGGGAGATCACTGGTTTGACTAGTGGTGCTGAGGACAGCCCATGTTGCTGATAAAGCTTGCTTTCATTTGGGCCAAATTCTGAACTCTTTGCTTAAAAAAAATGCCCAGTGGTTTCAGGACATGGAGTTCAGAAGTTGGCCCAGTTTGTTGGGTTTTGCTTTCTTGCATATACGATCATACCAAAAGCACGTTGAATTTACTCCAAGGGTTTAAAATCCACTAAGTAAAAAGAGTGATTGCTTTAATGGACAGACTTTCTCATCGTGGTACAA
The DNA here is from genome assembly GCA_024336885.1 of Actenoides hombroni. Lineage (NCBI taxonomy): Eukaryota > Metazoa > Chordata > Aves > Coraciiformes > Alcedinidae > Actenoides > Actenoides hombroni. The sequence goes on from WUAM01000004.1 coordinate 4,136,831, forward strand.
AGAGAGGTAACCATTACAAATTTCTGCAGTCTGTTACCATGAGGAGCTTTGCTTGACATTTGTAGTCACAAATCTGTTAACTCTTGCAAGAGGGAGCAGCCTGCATAGGTGTGTGAGTGTCAAAGGGGGTGAACGATGTTCCCTGTATCAGCTCTTTTTTTCTTTGACAACTCCCTTGCTCATTCAGCACAATTTTTGATTTTGAGGCAGTATTTCTTAACAGGTTTTTGGTATAGAGAAGACTGCAGCTCTTCAGTGTTTTCTCAGGGTTCCTTCCTAACAGGCTTTCTGCAAGGGTCTTCTTTTCAAACCAAATTCTCATTGAAACATCCAGCTTTATGCTGTATTTGCACTTGCATGTTTTTAACATATGACAGGGATCTGACAGTGTGCCCATTAGACTTTGTTACCATTGGAAGAGTAGCCAAGGGTGCAGTTTCAGCTCTAACCACGACTGCTGTTGCAGTGGTGACTGGGTCCGATTAAGTGTTGTGCAAGCCAGACTCACAGGGCTACATTTTCCTTCTCCTTTCAGTAATACTTCGGACATGGCAAAGGGAGGCAGCGGGAGACTTCTCAGGGGTTTTCTCTATCATCATTCTCCTGCATTTAATTAGAATATAGGTATATTTCTGAAAATACATTCACAGCTCAGACAGCATTGGGCAGAGGCACATCTTTCATTTCACAATGTTAACACAGCACTAGGTAAAGCTTACTAGCATTTCCAAGCCTGAACAATCTTACTGTTTGGTGTGCTTTACATTTATGTCTTATGCTGAAATGAAATGGGTACTGTCCATATCCAACATGCCATATAAGAGCTGAAAAAAAATCAGTTTTGGAAAAACACGCACAATAAATAAGGTGGTCAAGATTTTAAACGTTGTTTCTTTTTTCATTTGAGTACAAAGTGAGTGAGTACAAAGATGTTGGATGGATCATGCATTTCCTTGGCTGATTCAAACTCCCAGGTGAGAGGCTAGATACCCCTTTGGTTAAAACATACTATTAGTATAAAAATTCCAGGTCCATAGGCTTCTTTTGTCAAGAATGAATTAATATTTTTTATGACATGATTGTAGAGTCCTGGAAATATGAGTGTGCCTCGTATCAGACAGTGCAGAGCAAGAAGCTTGAGGTACAAAGGAATCCCAGGATCACTACAAAAATGTCCAATTGCTAAAAGCAGTGGAGTATTCATCTCTCCCAGTTGGAAGTGACATTAAAAGTCTGAGGAAACAAGTGGATGAAGTGGTAGAATTTAGAAAATGAGAGAGAATGGAAGTGGCAATGAGAGAACAATGACCATTTCTTAAAGGACAGTTTCCTTTTTGGCACTGGTGAACTAAAATGTATGCAGAAGTAGCTACATTAATGTGTAGGTTTGCAATAGAATGCTGCAATGTAGCTCGTTTAAGTTTCTTACCTTAACAGGGATATTTTACTGGACTCTGATTATTTCATTACTTGATTTTGTATACCTGGGTCTATTTGATAATTTATACAGCTTGCTGCCAACAGGCAAGAGAAAAAATCACAGTGCTCAAATTTACTTTGATAATGTGTTACATGAGCACTCATCACTATATTTCATATCCACAAACATCTGGAATAAAAGAAGTCTGAATCTTTTCTCTTTTTCCCATTTTATTTTTTAGTGTATTTCTCATGGAGAAAGAAAAACTTGTTCAATATAAATCAGTTTCACTGAGTTAGACCCTGCCCTAACAAGTTAATGTATAGAAACAGGTAATTTATGCCCCTGGATCAGGTCCATTGAAGTCAATGGACTATAGATAAGCTCCTGTATTTCTTTTTGTACTGGGTAAGGCACGGCAGGCATGAGTCATAAGGCTAGAATAGAAACATCTCTTTCTTGGGAAGAACTTGTCAGAGGATGGGATTATGAGCATTCATTTAAGACATAAGCAAAGGCAGGAAAGGAGAATAAAGAAAGGAGTTCCAGCACTGACTCAAGTTTATCCACTTTTAGAGACTGACTTTATAGGCCCTTGTCACATAGGGTTTCTTCACACAGTCCAGATTTATACCCTGCCAAAATAAAATGTGTATCCTGCAGATTTTAATAGAATGCATCTTGATCTTCTCTGTATTAATACTTATAGATCTGTATGCATACATGCACTTATGAACTGGCATTGCTTGCTAGCATCCATGAAGCCTTGCTCATGGCATGCATGTCTCTGGAAGTGGTCCCAGGCAGCCATGGGGGTAATGAAGAGAAATAGGACTCAAGCATGAAACAAGAGGGAGAACAACCTGAGGAGATAAGCAGATGCAAAGTTTTCAAGAGTTTGTGGGTTTATGTTCTCTACCAGCCATACACACTGGAAACACTAAAATTTAACTATATGTTCCTAGAAAGTGATCTGTTATGGTGATATAAAGCAAAAACCGCAGTCTGTAGCTTTTTACATCGATGTTTGCCTTTGTTAATTGAATTCTCTTTATCTCAAATCTCCTTCATCTTTCAGATTAAAACAGTTACAGAGCTGTTCTTGATACTGCAATCCACACTCCTTTTAGTGTGCGTTAAATGGATTAAGTACAGGATGTATGCTGAAATATTCAGTAATAATTATCTCTATAATAATACAGCTCTATAACAACAACAGAACAGAAAGCTCTAATATTTAATTCCAGATGGCAGTGAAATCTGTATACTGAGTAGATTAAGAAGAAAATATATAACAGCTTGGCTCCCTTAGGAAAAAGTGTATCTCAAAGCTTAGCATAAATAATACTTTGGGAGACATGACTCTGACTAAAATATCGTGTATATATCTGCCTTATCTCATCACAAACTGCAAACCAAGTAATTTCATTTGAAAATATACACTTAAAAAAAAAAAAAATCAGTAAATGGCACTCCAGAAGAAACATTAAGCCACTGTTGGGAAATAAAAGTCACACTCTCAAAGGACAGCAAGTGGTGGGGTTTGCATTATGCATATTAATAGTAAGGTATCACATATAGTGCAAACAGGTACTGCAAAGCTTTTTGCCTTCATATCTTGTAGACCATGTAAACTGAAGTAAAATTTGCAGTTGTGGAGGGTAACCTGAGGCATTTGAAGGTGAGAGGTTAGATTCCAAGAGATTCTGCTCCCTTGTTGCAAACTTTTTCATGCTTTGAGGTAGCAACTGCTATGTTCCTCGCATTTACTGAGCTACTCAAACTACTACAAAATCACTGGCTGCAGTAAGTTCAATATGCAACACTTGCAGCAAGATAGGAAGGATAGAACGCACTATCAACTCTGAAGATTGGTTAGTCCCATGCTGACTTAATTTATCAGATTCAGAATTTGATTAGTATAGTGATGGCTAATCTAGAGAAACCATACACAGATATGGAAAGCTGCAGCAGAGCTCTTAACAACTAGATTTTGTTCTCACGCAGCAAAATTCTCCTGCTTTCTTAAGTTTCCCTTCAAGTAACAGAAACGCCTGAAGAAGACAGCACTGGAACAAAGCTGCCAGAAGAAGGAAACCCCATGTCTAATTGTTCCTGATGGTCCTTCAGCAACTTCACCCAGATGTATCTGACAGCACAGCATTGACAGTGACTGAGACAAAAGAGCCAAATGTAATACTTGATATTTTATCTGACTTGATTACAGTTTGTAAGGAAATATTTCTATCTCTATTTAGCAAATTCACAAAAGCACCTCTCCCTTTTTTTTCCAAACATGTTTGTCTACTGATTCCTATTATGTTTGTGTATGTGTTTGCCTCTGTGGTTCCCCTTGTGTATCACTTACTGATTTCCTGCTATGGCTCCTCTTCAGACAGTTTATGCTCTAGTAATCTTCAACTTGATTGTCTAAGAACAACTAGAGTACATGCACTGAACAGTCCCTTCTCATTTTCTCAGTAAGTATGTGCAGACCAGAGAAAATGCAAATGGCTTTAAGCAGCAGTAAGGGAAACAAGCTGAGAGAAGCTCATTTAATTATATGGAGAATCATATTTAATGTAGTGGTTTGTGTATCTGCAGGGAATTTTTTTTTATTATTTATTTATTTAT
>WUAM01000004.1:4150278-4182778 GCA_024336885.1 Actenoides hombroni
GCAGTTAGTTAGAAGAACTGAGCTGAAAAGCAAAATTACTGAACAGAATTAGTTCTGTTCTCACTCAAACCAGGACAGAAATAAACCCCAAGAAAATATAAGTGATGCACAATGCAATTGCTCACCACCCACTGACTGGTGCCCAAGCAGTGATTCAACCCTGCCTGGCCAACTCCCCCCAGTTATTATACTGAGCTTGACATTCTGTGGTAGGGAATATCCCTTTGGCTAATTCAGGTCAGCTGCCCTGGCAATGCTTACACACACACACACACACACACACACACACACGGCTTCTTGTGCTTCTCCTCAGTAGAAGAGCATTGGAAACTGAAAAATCCTTAATTTAGGATAAAAGTGCTACTTAGCAACAACTAAAGCATCAGTGAGTTATCAACGTTATTCTCACGCTACATCCAAAACACAGCACCATACCAGCTACTAGGAAAAAAATTAACTCCATCCCAGCCAAAAGCAGGACAATATTCACCCAACCAGTTAACCAGTTAAACCTGCTATGTTCATGCCCTGATAAATATTAAGCCAGCAGAAGGCAAAGTTCCCTATACACTGATCAGATGCATGTCAGGCCAAGGCATAACTTCCTCTCTACAGAGCTGCAGGGCCATCCCATTCCCACCTGTCCCCACATCATCCCAAGCAAGCTGCCACAACCTTCCCCAAAGTGATCTGCAGTCACTCAGGTAGTGAGCTGAATGCAACATTAAGAAATTAAAATCTTGTCTAATTAAGACGATGCAATCAACTGGTCCACAAACCCTTAAGGATGTTCTTAATAACTCTATTTTTATCAGCTTGAGTGCCAGACACTGTAGTGCAAGGTGATCATTAGTGCTGATATTTGAAGTCAGGGAAGTTTTAGCTTACTGTATTTTCCCTGATGAGCTTTCGCTCTCTGTTAATCCACTCCCTCTGCCATTACTGTGCTGACTCCCATTTGCTGCCAGCATCCAATATGAAGTCATTTGCTCTAATTTATTTCAAAAGTACTGATGGCTATGCTTCCAAAAATACATTTTTAATAACTAGCTTCTAGGCACAATTTTAGGAGATAGGAAACTAAAAGAAGAAAAGGAACAAACTCAAATTGCTTTTAAGTGAAAAAATATTGGGAAAGAAGGTTTTCAAGAGCTACATTCTTGTGGTAAGATGCATATTCTCTATTTGTTTGCGTTCATTTCCTAATTCAGAAATGGCTTTTAGATTCCCAAAGATATTTATAATAAAATAGTTTCTCTGTAAAGTTAAACATCTGCTGCTGCACAAGCCTGTCACTTGTTGCCTCCATTTGGCTGTGCAGTATTATTAGTAACATATTAGCAGTTCTTAGAAAGCCTTATAGTGCTTCATATTGTCTGGAGTTATAGCAAAAGAAGACTGTTCATGCTCTGAAGGTGTCAAGACACAGGTAGCTGGTATTTCCTTCTTCCCTCCCACCCCCTCTTGTGAGCTCTACTGTAGAAACAGAGCAACAGTCAGAGGGCAAGTTACTTACTCATTCACACATCATATTCCACAAGTTCCTATTCCATTAAGAGAAGAACTGAAACTTGACGGCAAAATCCACAGAATGCTATGAAAGCAGCTGGACTCCTCCAGCTATGATACACAGTGATTCACAAGCCCAGGAATCTCTTTTGGATGTATCATACAACTCTATGCAGAAGTTTTTACCATGGGGTTGTGCAAGCCTCACTTGTTTTCTCACATGATGGAGATTTCCTGCACACACAGTTCATTGCTGTTTGAAAGTCTGTATGTCTTGGTGAGTGACTGTAACATTGGTTATAAGATCCCTACACTGCACCAAACAGCAATGGCAAATCCCCTTGTCTCCTTAGAAGCTTTATGGATTTCAAGTAGATTTGGGGAAAGTCCCCTTTGTACAACTCGGTGCAGGAGGGAGGGTCCAATTAGGATTGCAATTGTTTGACCAGTGCCAATGCATAGGATCTGTTTTCAGGGTCTGTTTCTTTGCCTAAATAAGGTATTTGAATTAAGAAAAAAATAAATTAAAAAAATCCATACTTGCCAGGTAGAAAGTTTTCCCTCTGGCAAAAGACTTTTTAATTCCTTGTCATGATAGCATCACAAACCGCCTGAGGTAGGTCTTGTAACAGTGCTAGTGTGAGGTGGAGATTTTTCAGCCATGGGTTTTGGAATTCTGTTATCTGTGTTGAAATAAACATCGGGGGTTTTGCTTTGTTTTGTTTTGTTTTGTTTTCCCTTTATGAAGAAAAAGGGACAGGAAAAAAGACAACAGAAGAGATGTTTCCAGTGTATAAACAAATTCAAGACTACTAGGTCACTAATGTCTCAAATGCTACAACTCATTGGGGGTGGCAGAAGAAAGCAACACTTAGAGAGTCAGCTGCAGCCATCTGTCTCCAAGGAGCAGCTGCTGATGAGATGCTGTTATTAATGAAATGGGATTGCTCAGTGTTGTCGATTTACTGCAGATAGTGTAGCCAATTCTGATTCATGCTACCATCATGGCTACCATGCTTGGGAGGCAGCAGGCTCTGGTGGTAGTATTGATAATACTTGGGGCACCTATGGTTCAAAAAAGGTGTGAAAAGCAGTAGATTCAGAGTGTTTATGTAGACTGTTTTGTGGTTGAATTGCCAGGTGACTGATTGACAAATCCCAGAGCTCAGAATTTCCTAAGCTAGTGATTCTTAGTCATCTGGGAGTCAGTGAGGAAGAAATTACATTAGCTATGTTATTCAAATTGGAAAAAAAAATATTAATCAGGGGATTCATAACATACTGATAGAACGGAAGTGAGTGTACGAATAAGACACTGACAAATCACTCTAAGAATGGTTGTGCTAAACCTATAGCTACATCAGACAGCTGGGAGTGAGCTTACAGATCCATGAGCTGGTAAAGACATGGGCTCCCAAGGCTGTGTGTATATACAGCAAGCCTTTTTTTGTTAACAGTGACGGCTTTTGCTCAGAGGCACCTGAACTCATGTGATAAATGTCAGTTAGTAGGATGACATTGAGGATTGTTTGCAGAGCAGTAGGTGTCTCTTAACAGCAGTCCGGGTCCTTCATCCCAATCAGTTTTTAATACATCACAAAAAAAAAAAAAATCTGACATGTACTGCATTCAGCTTTGGTAATTATGTATTTCCTACTGCATTTTCTATAAAACTGCATTGTTGATGGTTTTATGCCTTCTTCTAATATAAATACATGCCTAGTCAAAGCAATTCTGATTCTGGGCTATAGAGTTGAACTTCCTCAGAAAACAGTCCATTCTGTGTACGGTATGTAACAGGTTTCATGAGGGATTATCTAATATTGCGGTTGTGACACTCGTCTGGTACAAATTTCTGGGTGTTTGAGACTAATTTGTGAAGTGGACGTCCCTCTGGTAAAGTCTCACATAGTGACCGTTCTAAGGCACCACCTTAGTACCTTAATAACAGGTTTAGGTGGCCATCGCCAGGAGGTTTGCCCCTCCAGGGCAAAGTGGGAGAACTGCCTAGAGAACTTCTAGATGAGGCATTTGAGCATTTAGCCATAAGGTCACTTAGCACAGTTTCCTGCTGGAGAGGTACTTGAAGCAGGGCCTTTGCCTTAGGCTTGAGGAACCTATTAAATTGGTGACAAGGGACCCAGCAGTCTGAGGGAACTTGAGGAATGGTTTCAGGACAGCCTGCCAAGAGGCTGTTAATCAATATCAATTGCAGTGATTTTTTATTTTTTTTTTTTTTTTTTCCCCAAAGACAGTGGATTGCAATTGCAAATTCACATAGACCACAAAGTAGTCATCTGAATAAACAGCCTTTGATTCACTAGGATCCTTTGCTGGATTCAGACTGCTGACTAGCTCCACACCCTGTTGTTACCCCTAGCTATCCTCCAGGCCCCGAGCTTTTCACAGAATCAAAGAACTGAAGGGAGGAAGATACAATGGGGCAGCTTGTACTGTCAAGCAAAGATGGAAAGGATGTTTTCTAGTGTACAAAGAGAACCAGGGCCCTTATACTGAAACACTGCTGGGGGTTGTCATGATTTGTGCTGGAGGCCGCACTTAGGACTAAGGCAGACAAGACAGCAGATGGGGCAGCTGGGCGCAAAAGCAAGCTCTTAAAGAAATCTGCTGGTCTTTTGTATCTGATAGCAGTATTTTCCCAAAGCTGGGTCTGTCAGCTGTCCCCCAGTATGCAACTGTCAATGACATACATAAGGTGGAGGTATTTATTCTCAGGAGAGTGCCAGGTCAAAATCAGCACACCAACATCCTAAACCACCAGTTATTTATATACAAAGTTTTAATTATATTCACCTTTCTAATACATACGCATTGTTATTCACCTATATGATTGGTTAAAATATCCTTGCTTGCTATGTAAATCACCGCACATGCTCTGTCCAGTTCATTAGCTGTTGCTTTCCTTGTTCCTTAGAGGAGGTGGTATAATTCGGGTAGGTGGTCCATAAGTTGGTGATTGTGATCTTGCCTTGTCAGAATTACCTTTCACCCAGTTTCACTTAGATTGGACATTATACAACAGTTCTTCATGCCTAATTGGTTAGCCAACTCATCATTGTTTCTACAGCCTTTGTTCTAGACAGAAATATCCTATTATTAATGACTAGATCCTGCTTCCGCTTAAAAGAGAGTTATGTTGCTAAGCATGTTACCAGGTACATAATTGCAAAAGCCAAACCAAGGTTTTCCTATGCTCACTTTAACTAACTTAAAATATACAAACAACTACATCTTCCAAAGCTCTGATCTTTTCTGGGGCATTGATATTGGTGATTATGGAGAGGCTCTGCCATGGCACCATGGCTGGCACTGTTTTGGAAAGGGAAAAGGTGTGGCATCATCACTTGGTTTGAACCAACCAAAAGGCATTCCTGGATGACATGCCTTGCTTACATCTCTGGAAAATCCTTTTAAGCTTTTCCCCATGCACAGGCTGTGGGACAGCAGCAGGGCAACCAAACGTGTATAAAATACTATGGTTAAGGATTCACTAGATGCCAGCAAAGCACCCAGAAAATCTTTCACACTGAGACAATTTCAACTCAGAAATTGTAACGTCACTCTTTCAACAATGTTTTTGTTTCATTACTACCTACCTTAAGAGCATTGTGGTGTTAGAAATAGCCTAAGCACTATGAGGCCTGGGCGTCTGAGAACTGTTCTGTCATATTTCTCACAGGTGTCCATGCTGCTTCTCATTTCTTGGATCCTTTTTTTTTTGAGAGACTGCTGCCAAGGGATGATCAGATGTCTTAGTGAGTTTTCCAGCTAATTTATGTAAAAATTTTATGGAAAAACATTCCTGCTATAAGGTTTTCATGGTCACTTAAGAGTTTTATATTCAGAAACTATTTTCCTTTTCTCTGGAATTTAGTATTTTTCTTAATACAGCATCCTTATGCAATAGCCAGTTCTGGAGCTGTGTCTGCATCCACTGAAATCAATCAAGTGCCACTGGGAGCAAGATCAGGCCAATTCATAGACAATGAACAACTAAGGGGTCAAGGCAAGGAAACCTGTCTCCTTCTGTGACACTGGAAATATATAGGTTTCCAGGACCACAACTTCAGAGGGGGAGAAAGATTAACTGGAAGAAATTAGGGGAAAAGTAGTGTCCTGTACACTTTTCACAGAGGAGACAGATTTGCTCTATTTAGTGGGATAAGGCAATCTAAATATACGGTGTACTGGTTTTTTTTCAGTGGTATCACACGTATTCGACAGCCCAATGCAAAACCAGCACAAAATCTGACTCTTTCACCTCTATTCTCTAACTCCAGAGCTTCTAATGCTGTTTGACTCTGTATTTCCTGTTATCATGTCTTATGCAGTCTGTTTCTGCAATTTAGTATCAAAGATGTCCCGATTTTTTTCATTCCTTAATGTGCGTAATAGACATTTATAAGAACTGTAAGTATTCAGCTTCTACTCAATTATAGCTTTCAGCTAATGCCTATTTTATTTAAAAAACTATTTCATCAACCACAGGGTCATTTTAAGAAAGCAAGCAACAGTATAGAATGCCAGTCATCTCCATTTTTGAGGGATCAAATTTCCTCACACTGAGTATCTTAGTCTTTAAGGTGTACCACTAAATTAACCCTTGAGTCTTCAAGAACCACACTTCCCAGAATGTCTCTGAAGTGTGAAGTATTTATGAATAATCAGTGGGCTCTACTGAAGTACATGGTGTAAAATTTGGCACAAATCTGTTCTTCAAGCACAACAGACTACAAAGAAATTAAAAAGTGGGTATTTCCTGCCACCTAACCAGGGTTTATCCCATAATTTTATTGGGAAATAGGCACTCCCTGATGTTCCCTTCAGACAAAGGAGTCTTCACAAAAATAGCGCATAAGAGAACACTGGAGAGAGGCTGAAACAGCTTATCAAGATGAGAGTTGTGTCCCATCTTGTGTTTCCAGTATGGACAGTGTGCTGCAGGGCTTGCAAGAGGAGCTGCAGCAGGCAATGCGTTCTTCACTGAGCAGTGTGTAAGGCTGAGTATTTTGCATGCTGCTTCTTAAAAGTGTGGGTTTTGTTTGCTTGTTTGTTTTTTTAAATGATCTTTTCAGTTCTATGTAATTGAACAAGCAGATAATCAAATGTTAATTTCAACGTGAATTTGGCAAGGGAACTAGAGTTGCTCCCTGGCAGAATGAAGATGAATGTTTGAAGTGTGGCTTAAAGCTGCTATGCAGGGTTAGCACACAGCCATTCACAGTGTGAGGACATTGCTGCAGAACTCATTATGAGCTAGATCGAGCAGGTATTATTGCCATTTTCTGTAAGTTTCTAAAAGTTCAAAATGACAGGCTCGCATAACTCAATTCTACAGGCCACTGCAACATAAAGCAGCCTTGTCCTCATCATAATAATAATTTCCTCTTCTAGGTGAAGAAATGTACATATACAAGCAAAAAGAATGATTGTGTGGATTTATTTCTGACTGCTAATGTCTGTGTAACTATATATGGAGATTAGGTATTGCCCTTGAAGACCTGGAGAGCAGCCAATGTGCTTCTTCAGTAAACTTGATGTAAACAGAGTTATGCATAAGCAGCATTTGTTATTACAGGGTCTGAGCTAGTCCCGCTTCGCAGTCGCTCAACCAAGATTTTGTTCTCCAGTTTCTTATCTCCACTTCTGGGAGAGTGGCAGTTTCCCAGGTACCCTCTAAACAGAACTTACCTTTGCAGCTCAAAAGTGATCTTTCCTCCAAGATCTTAGAGGAATTTCACCCCCACACATACCCATGACCTTGACAGTAACAGATGTTGGCCTCTCTGTGTTTCCAAGATGCCTCTGAAGTCCTCCCCATTTTCTCACTCTCTGAAACTGTTTGATCAGAGCTGCAAGATTTCCTCCTACCACAACGGGTGTGCAAGTGTGTGCACATGTGTGTGCACGTGTGTGTGCACGTGTACAATTTCTGCTTTGTCATCTGCACATAGAGGTATCTCTAAAATCAGTCACCTGAGCCACCAACTTTACACCCAAAGTGGTCAATGAAGAAGTCTTCAATTTAATCAAGCTTTAAGAAAACAAATCTGTGGTATTTTTTGTTAAATACGTGTGTAGAGAGAAAAAAAAGGCTCCTCTTCTCCTCGCAGGTAGGCTCAAGTTGAATACTTAAAACAGTCATGGAAATAATATTTACATGTGTATAAGGAGTGCTTATTTTGTGGATGTCAGTATATGTGAAAATATTTGATCTAATTCTGCAAAGAGTATTTGGAAAACTTTTTGTATGGCATAATCCTTGGTATTAAAGAAATGGTTATTTTTTAAAAATAGTAAATACACCATAATTGAGTAGTAGTCAAGGACTTGTTGCAGAAAATTAAGCATGCTGAAAGAAGAAACATGTTAAAAGTAACATGGTTTTTTCTGTATCTCAAAGAATACTCTGTTTGTATGTACTACACTTTGAAAAGGGAAGTGGCGTTTTCTATATGAAACCAGTGGATCCATTGTACAGCTGAGGTAGAAGAGAAGCTGGTGGGTGTCACAGTTAGGATTAGTCTGCACTAGAAAAACTTGCACAGAAAAGCTAGTTAACCAGGATATGTGTGTTATTTTTACCATCATCCCCTTCATTGGCACATTTAAACTGATACACCTGCATCTGTATTAGGATTTCTACCATTACAACAATGTATTGTATCATTAATTTCTGGTCGCCATACTTGAATAATCTATTAGCATGTATTAACCTATGTACATGTACTTTCATCTGGTTTCCTAAAGGAAAAAACTGTGCATCAATCCTTACAATAATTCCTGAACGTGTTTGCTGATTTCAACCAATCCCAAAAAAGTAGCAGAGATCTCAGACATAATGACTTTCCCACATATTTCATAAAGACAGATAAGCCAAGTACAGGAAAGGCTTCCTGTAGTGCCTGCGTGGATGGACAGCCTGCATTTCAGCCTTTATTACACTCAACCTACACCAAAGAGGTACATTGTGAATGCTTTTAAATGCAGGAAATGCGTCATTTATAATCCACATGTTATTAGGTATTAGAGAATCTAACCATAAAACATGCAGGACAAACAAATTGGGCTTCTTGAGTCCAGCTGCTCACAGCAGCACATTATAGCATATCCCCTATATTGTATCCACCCTATCAGTCTAGCAGCATCAACACTATGGGTGCTGCCTCTTTCTCTAGGCTGGCATAGCTAGAACCACAGAACTTTCCACAACTGTTCTAGACAAGCTTTTGCCTATAATTAAATTTGTGAAGTTTAATTCACATGGCGCTTAAAAGTGCACGTGGTGAGCAGGGCTGGGGTCCAGCTGTTAGAACCAGCAAGCACTTTCACTTCAGCCATGAGAGAGACCCGTGTTCCTTACCAATCCAGCTTGTGCTTTGAAGTCTGGGGTTTTGGGGGTTTTTTGTTTGTTTGTGGGCATTTTCTGTGTGTGTGTTTTTTTTGCTGTTGTGGTAGTGGTGGTGTTTTTGTTTGATTTTGGTTTTTTTTACTTCTTGCAAGGAAACTCATTGAAAGCCCCTCATTTCTCATACAGTTAAAAATGTCCTTTGGATAGCTGGGAGTGACTCAACTCCTGACTCTTGCCCAATGCAAATAAAGCATTTGCATGCCCACAAGCAATGAAAGGACTTCATTGAGGTTGCAAAATCAAGCACTCAGAACAAGGAAATGCCAAAAAGAAATTTAATTTAGCTGCCCTTGGCCATATATTTTGTTGTGGTGGTTTTTTTTAATTAGATGTACAAATGTTAATATACAAATGTTAATTCAGTGCTTTGGAGGGTAGATCTTAAGGGAAGAGAATCTGATTCCTTTTTATCCTTCTTGTTCATAGCACCTGAAAAAATACATAGTGAGGACCTTGCAAACCTTGATCTGAATACAGAAGTATTTTTTTTGCTATGGGCTTTCCAGTCTGTCTGTGCCATGGTATCTAACAGCTTCAAAAGATTAATACATTTACCTTTTAAATCCCAGTTTAAATAAGAGGGGTTTATTACTCACATTCAAGCCAGATTTTTACTATGGCTTCCCACAAAACGGGGAACATACAAATAATAAGCTGCAGAGAGTTTGGTCTTAAGGCCAGGTCAGTGACTACTACAGTCAGCAGCAGGGTGCCTGGCTTCTGGACCCTTGGTTCTCAGGATAACACCTAAATCCTGAATGGGGTGCCTTGGAACGATAGCCCAAAAATCTCTAAGTGTAGTACACAAAGCTGCTTGAAGTAGCTAGTAGGGCATGCTTAGGATATAGCTGTGCTACAAACTCAACCACTCTCCAGAATTAAGTACCTCGTTCAGAGATCTTAAGTCTTCTCCCTCTGCCTGGAAGTGTTCCTTTTTAAAAGCGCAGCCACAGGGTTAGTCTTTTAAAGTATGGCTGGAGAAATACCCTTTACCAATCTCTTTCTATGTAACAGACCACTAGCCTGAGAATGTCAGTGAGATGGATTCAACTCCTTCATAACCAAAAGGGAGAAAGGCTGCCAAATTTTGATTTTCTGAGCAGTAGACTCACCCACCCCACAAGCAGGAATCTATCGGGGTCTCGATGGCACCGCTAGGTCTTAATGGCCCTGACCAGCCTTATCTGGGACCCTCACCCACACAATCTGCCCACAGACTAGGGCTCCATTTAAGTCCAGCCCAAGGCCTTCACTCCCTGCCTGAGCTACCCAGTCGATGGATGTGCCTTTGGTTTAGTCTCCTGCATGGATCCATGTTATAGCCTGACCTTCAGCTGTGGCCCTACCTACTGCTACTTCTGACTGTACAAACTCCCCACCTATTCATTGCTTTATCTTGTCTGGGACTGCCAATGGACCTTGCACTGTGCTCTGACTGCTCTGTTCAGGTATTGTGGGGCAGTGCCCTGGCTAGTGAGGATACTGCCTGTGTTGTGGTCACCCTTAGCTCCAGACTTATCCTGCCTTAAGCACCACCCTTGCTCTTGCTGATCCCTGAGAGAATTGTAGCTTCTTGTCCTTCCCGAATGTGTAATTTTAGTGAGGAGGTTTCCCTCTTACTCCCTAGAGAATGTCCTCCAGTGTCTAGTCTGGGGAAGTCTTGCCTTGAGTACTTTTAAAAAATACTTTAAAAAAGGAAAAAAAAAATAAATAAAAAAAGCAGCAGCAAATACACCGAGGATGAACAGGGATGCTATGTGGCTATTATGAACCAGGACTGTAACCGGGCTCTGCTCCAGCCTTGCCTGCCCCTGCCAGACCCCCGGAGCCCTCCAGCCCCAGTGCAACTGCAGGGCCCACAGAGCTGGCACTGCTGTCCCAGCAAGATGTCACCCCAGGCATTACCACCTTCCCCTGCTCTGGGTAACACACTCAGTTCTTGCTATTGTCTATTCAGGGAAGTTTCTTTTCACTTCACAGTCAAAGCCCGATAGCAAACGTTTGCGTTTTCACAGACAGCGAATACTGTGTGGCAGGGTACTGGCTGCTTGGATGACTGCCATCTGCACACATTTCTCTCCACAGCACTTGGGCCGTGGAGCTGGTACTCGCTCTCCAGTTTCTACTTGAAGCAGCAGACACTCACAGGTGTCCTTCACTCAGCGACTGCCTTTCAGCTTGCCCTCCAGACGGCCCTCCGTGTGAGCACAGCCCAGCTTTCCCCTCCATCCGCGTTTGCCCCCATAAGGGATGACGAGTAGCGAACCCAGACGCCGGCAGCCCTCAGGGGACGGGGTCTGCCCTGCGCCTCTTTCCCCGGCCCGCCGCCTCCCCGAACTCCGACTCCCTCCCCAGAACCGCCAGCCCTTCCGCCCCGAGCGCCATCCGCCTGCGCTCCTCAGCCACCGAGAGGCGCCGCGGCCCGCAGCAGAGCCTTTCCGCCCCGGCCTCCGTCGGGTGGTGCCCCGAGGAGTACGCGAAGCCGGTATGTGGGGAAGGGTCGCCCCTTCCCACCACCCCGGGAGGAAGTGACATGGCGATGGTGGCGAGGAGAGAGGGAGGGAAGGAAGGAAGGAAGGAGGGAGGAAGGGCGAGCGAGGGGCGCCCTCTTCTTCCCGGAGCCGCCCGGCGGGTGGAGCCTGGCGGCCCCGCCCGAGCCGGCCGCCTCCCGGCGCGTGCAAACTAGTGGCAGTTGTTGCGGCTCAGCGGCCGCCCCGCTCCCGGCGCTTCAGCGCGGCGCGCACGCCCAGGCCCGGCGGCGCCAGGTACGTGCTCTTCCCCTGGAGCCCAGCGAGCTCCTCAGGTGTGGGGCTGCCCTCCCCCAGCCGGCGTGGTGCCCCCTTTGGGAAGAAAACAACCCAGACCCGCCCCAGCCCCCTCCCCGAAACAACCACCCTCCGGTGCGATGTAGTGGTGAGGCGAGGGGCCGGCAGCCGACAGCGGGGCGTGCGGGCAAGGCGAGGCGGGGCAGGGCAGGGCAGGAGTCGCCTGCGGACAGAAGTTCCCTGATTTATTCGCCGCCGGGTCGGCTCTTCCCCACCACCGCCCTACTCCGCCGGGCCGGTTCTCCCGCCGCCGAGTATTTTCCTGCCGCCCGCGGGTCCCCTTTGTGTGGCGAGCGCGGCCCGCGCCGGGGTTTCCGTGGAAACGGGGGAGCTGCCGCGGCCTTGCCCCGCTGGCCCTCCACCTTCGCCGGCGGGCGCGGGGTGCTGCTAGGCGGGATGGGATGGGATGGGTCGTGTCGTGCGGTCGCGGCGGCCCCTTCCACTTTCCTTTCGGTCTTCCCCTCTCGCAGCGGCGGGGCTGGCGGCGGCAGGGGGAGGGAGAGGGAAGGGCGGTTGCCGTGGAAACGGGCGGGTGCGATCGCCTGTTTGCTGCCGCCTCCCCGAAGGCGCCTCTCCTTAGCGAGCGTGTCCCCATCGCCGGGAGGTTCAGGGGGAACGTGTGAGGGCACGGTCACAAGTCGTGGTGGCTGTTTTATTGCGTGGTACCTAGAAGTCCGTGAGCTGTGGTTAGGGGGAGGAGAGGGGGGAGTCTGGCTCCCTGGTGATGTGTTCACGTGCTGTAGGAGCTCTTCGCCTTTCATCTGCCTGTGTCTCTTCATAAAGATACTTTAGCTGAATAAAATAATGGTCGCAAACTGACTAAGGTGTGTCCGCTGATATCATGTGGTGCAGGGAAAACCCCAAGGTGTGGGGGGGGGGGGATTGTTTAACTAAGAAAGAATTCTTTGTAGCATTTCTTTCAACAAGTGAGTACTTGCTCCTGTGGCTGAAAAGACAACCAAGAGAAGAGACTGTTTGAACAATGCCACACGGAGAATTCTGGTCTTTATCTCGTTACGCATTTCTAAGAGTTGTGTTTCAAGACCTTATGCAAACATCTAAGAATTATGTACCTTACGCAGGTGCTTGTGTGGGAGAGCACAACCTTGCTGCTACATGAAAACTGAAAATACTTTAAAAGAGGTGGAAGGATGCAAGAAACTCATGTTAAAAAAAAAAATAAAGTCCTCCAAGCATTTATTTAAAAACCATGATGCATCCATCCCAGGAAGTTGTACCAAGCAATTGTAGCTTCAGCTTGTACTGATAATCACACCAAGAGTGAGCTGCAAGAGAACTAAAAGCTGGTGGAGTAGAGAAACTATTGTGGAACAACTTGAGCTGAAATTTGCAGCCTTCTTTCTTCTCTGTCTTCTCATATGAATAGTAAGATTGCTGTAGAGAGGTCTGTTTATAGGATGCCAGGACTACCTCTGTATAAAAGACTGACTGCATGGGTGGCTAGAATACTTGATGTACTGTAAATATTTGCTGTCATTTATTAAACAGCAGCTTTCTCTAGCTGTTTGTGACTCATCTAATGCTGTGTTTTTCCAAATACTACAGGTTAAAATAAATTTTGATTAATTTTAGGAAATTTTGTAAATATTATGCAAAACTTTGCTCTTTCATGTTAGTGTTTTGCATAATGATGCCTGAATAAGGTGTCTCTAAAAATGAAACTAACCATGTTTTATGAAAGACAGAGGGCCAGGATTCATATGGAAGAATTTAGCAGAAAGCTTGCAGTGAACAGAGAAAGCATTGTAAGCTGCTGATGGATAAATGTTGCTCTTAAGCAAAGTTTGGTTGTGTTGTTGGCAAGCACTTAAATTAACAGATTTTAGTAAGTTTTCCGTGAGAAGCTGTGGGTGTTATATTTTAGAAGTGGAGAAGCTGCACAGAGAGATCAGCGCTTTCCCAGAGTCACAGAACAGCAAACACTCTGCCCAGAGCACGGTAGTTGTGTTTCTTGAAATCCAGTATGTGTCAGTTTGGTAGGGAGGTTAGTTTTTTCAGTAAGTCTTGCTCTTTCCAGCCAAAATCCAGAGGAACTGAAGCAGTGTACTTGGTCTAGATGATCCTGCTCTGGCAGGGGGGTTGGACTAGATGATCTTTCGAGGTCCCTTCCAACATTCTATGATTCTCTCTGGAGTGAGGTGTGTTTTCCTGGGGTGATGGTTGTACATCACTTACAGTTTAATGTACTTACTGTACTGTAACAGAGAAGAGTCCTGAAGGAGAAGGGTTCTCTTGCAAGTGATGGATGAGAATCCTGTAATTGTGCTCTGCCCTGCTGAAAAAAGGTGGTTTGTTGTTTTCTGTTGTATACCCTGATTTTAATGCTGGAGGGTGAAGACTGGGAATTATGCCCCTTGAAATCTCTTCAGGGAAGAGCAACACTGTCACAGCTGTGCTGAGATTAGCATGATGATATTCTTGTGTTGCAAACATGCACTTATAGCCCTTGGAACTTGTATTAGTAATTTGGTCTTAAATTTTCAGAAGTGAAATGTCCGCTGCATGATGTAGAAGAACGCTTCCCTAACTAATTGCATCGCTACTACTGCTGTTGCTATGTCCCAGTGCTGGAGCAGCTGAAGAAGAGGGCAACAACTTATTGTGCGTGTGCTTCGGTCAGTGAAAGCTTTTGCAACTGTGGGCCTCCCTCATTAGGGAAAATGCTGTGTAAGTCAAGGCAACTGTCTCCTCAGGTGTGTTATGATTTAGCTGTGCTGAACGCAGGGGGTTTTGTGAAGGGGAACTAGAAACGTGACCGAGAGCCATACCCTGTATGCGTTGTTGCATTTCTGCACAGGGCAGCTGAGTGTGTGTTTTTTCCCAAGCGCTTTGTCTGCGGGGTAGCTTTCCCCAGTGATTCCGTTTCAGGCGTTCAGGAAAGCCTGCCCACCGGTCTGCTGTTTGGTGGTCTTAAGCACATTCACATCCGACTGTGTGGTGAGTACCCTAATCACCTCTGACTAATGCTCATGTGCTGCTCAGAAGCTGCTGACTCACTTCGTTTTTGTGCTTTTCCCCTGTCCTCCTCCAGTGCCTTGGACTTGCGATGTGGTAGGGTCAAGGTAAGGTCAGGAAGAGAGGAAATGGGAATGAATGAGAATAACAGTGTGTTGTGGTGAGGATGAAGATGCTATGAAGTTCCCTCTATGATAATGTATGAAAAAGATGATGGCTGTAACTGACTTCCTGAAAAGGTACATTAACCATGTACTGGAACTGGGCAGAGCAGTCTAACAACTGTAGTGAGCCCACAGTTGGGAGATACTGGGTTATGGTCTTGCTAGTGATCTGCTCTTCGTTTTGAACTTAAAGCCTTTTTACTTCTGTGGCCCCGTTTTTACGTTCAGCCCTTCTGTCTGCCTTGTTACATTCTACCACAGAGCTTTAACACTGAAGTCATTTTCTGCTGCTTGCAAAAGGGCTGATCTCGCTTGAGGTTTCTGTTGTAGCGTAAATAACAGGAACAGGGAAAGGCAATTAACTAGTTGTAGTCTGGAAAGAAGTCCAAGGTAGAGGGCACTGAGAGAGGGTTTACTTGCCAGAAGGTTAGGAGCTGCAGGCAGAGACAAGCACGCTGATTTCACGTGCGTATGTGACTGTTTATTAATGCCAGAAAAATTCCTGATATGCACCAGATTTGCTTTTAATTTGACCAACAAAGTTAAATTTCAATCACTTTTTCCAACAGGATCCAGACAAATGGAAAGGTTTGCTTGCGCAGATTCAGTTGACAGGTTATGCAAGTTTTTTTTACCTGTCAGAAAGGGAGAAGATTTGGCTTAAAACTGCTGTTAAGAACATATTTTGGGGGAAGTCAATGTGTAGAAATAGCATGTGATTTTTAATCCATTTCCAATGAAACTACTGTGTGAAAGTTAAACTGTGTCCTGCTTCTGCCCCTGTCTCCGCATTACCCCGTCTTCACATCATAGTTTGCCTCTTCTTACCATGTTTTTTTGGCACTTTGGAAAATACCATTGCTACAGATGCTTCTTTGTGGTTCTGGAAGGTCTGGAAGCATTCTCTCTGCAGCAGCCTACACCTGCAGTTGAATAATTTATGAAGATTTCCCCCCCTCAAGTCTAGGTTAGGGCTTAACAAGACTAGTTCTGAGGATATGTTTAGACAGTGCTGAAACTTGCATTTTTAATCTTTTTTTTATTTTTTTCCCGCCTTGATGTGGTATTAGTGAAAATTACCATAAAACAGTGCAGTGAGGTCAGTGCTGCCAAATGTGCAGGTGATAGGCAGGATCCATACTGCTATCTTCCCACAACCAACAAACATAAAGCAAGTATCTAGATGATCAAAGTAATTGAAAGAAACTGTCTGTTTCTGTTGCCCAATAGTGGTAGGGCAATAGGGTTATAATTAAGCAGAAAGATAACTAGTTCATTGAGCCTTCAGTGTGTCACTGCCTGTTTTTCACATGCCTGTGCCTCAGAGCGTCTGTAAATATTGCATTTCACCAATACGGAGACAAGAGAAAAGCTTCATTCTGAATTGAAGCCTCGTAAAACTGTCCCAAATTTATTTGAATTTAACAAGACAAATGCTCAAAACTGGTCTTTTAAAAGGATTTAGGCACCTGAAGTTGTGCAGAGATGTTGCAGAAAATCTGGGTAGGTGTTGATGTGATTATTATTATTGTTGATGTCACTGGATCCTTACCAGCATATTTAGGAACTGGAACGTCTGCACGTTTGCCACCCAGCAAGGTAAATGCTTTTGGATCAAGCATTTTCTCTGAACGATTTTGCTGGAAGTTTAAGGTGGTTTTAACTAGTCCTGGCTTTAGTTGCCAAGAATACAAGTTCATGATAGTTATATCATATTTGGATTTTTTTTTTTTGAGAGATGTAGTTTTCCAAACAACATGGACTATTGAAGCTTATTGAGAGATTTCTTTTGGTTTCAACAGGATTTGAATCGGGTCCAAAATGAAGCCTCCCTTTATTATTGAACTTGATAAATCTGGTGCCTGTGATAAAGACTTTTTTATTATCTGAAGTTCTCAAATTCAATCAGGCTGTTAGGAGACTGAAGGTGTCAGGGAGAATGAAGAGGCTGAAAGTATTCTGAGCTCCTGGTGTAGCAAAAACGTCCTGAACATTTGGGTCTTAGAGGCAGAGATGAGTGAAAACTGATGTGGAATGGGACTGCTGAAATGTGAGTAAAGTGGTCACCATGTTTATTTAGGTTTTTACCTGGCATCTGGATATCTGATTGTTTTGTGTGTGCACGCAGTTGAGCCTTTCACTGAAGCCGGCATCTTATTCTTTGGAACCATGCCAACCACATCTCAGCTGTAAGACACATGCTTTTCTAAGTATTGGGTGTTACCTCTTTAAGGCAGGAGTTGTTTTTCTTTGAATAATAAATCTGGAAGCTTCCCTGCCACATTCATTCTCTGGTTAAAACTATTTTCGACAGAAAGAAGCATTAGAAAATTCTTAATGAAAAAAGTATTAATACCCTGTGTATCCCTTTCTTGGTGTGGCTACATCTTGTGTATGCATTGTCATTTCTACTTTGGGAATTGCATTTATTTATTTATTTATTTATTTATTTATTTTGTAAAGCAGAAATTCATCTGCTTCATACTCTTCAGTGTCATATGACAGAATACAGCTAAATTAAATTAGTACTTGGAGGTTAAAAAAAATAATCTTGCGAATCTTTTTTCTGTTTAGCATTTGCTTAGTATTCAAAGAGCATACTAATGAATGTTATTTTATATTAATTAAAAATATGCAAATGAAAAGGAGGCAGTCAGTATACTGTCACAGAAGATCAAAAAAACCCTAACAGCTCACTTGGAGTTGTAATCAAGTGGATGGCAGTTTTTGTTTCCAGCACTGTTAACAATATCTTGTGATTTGTACTGGGAGCTTTTGGATCCCCTCGCACACAAGTTAGCACTGTTCCTTCATAGCCCTGTGATTTGGAAGCACAGAGGGTGTGATCCTGCTGTGACTGTAGCAGCATTGGCGGCAAGGCTCAGATGCGCCAAGTGGGAGAACATGGTTGTCTCCAGCAAGCCACATGGCTGTTTGCAGAGAGACGCTGTATTAAAAGTATTTGTACTGTGTTTTGGGGGACAGTGGAAAGTCTGTTTCCTAGCAGTCCACAGTCTGGTGGGGGAAGTCCCACTTGTAAACCAGTGGTACTGCCACCATGTTGTTTTTCTCAGCTCAGTGATTTATGCCACTTTACAGAACTTCTTTTCTTTTTTTGTTTTTTAAGATTTTTGCAGATTTTTATAGATTTTTGTTTTCTTTATTCATTAGTTGCGTATTAGGTTAGGAAGAAGTTCTTTACTATGAGTGACACACTGGAACAGGTTGCCCAAGGAGGTGGTGGGAGACATTCAGGGTCAGGCTTGATGAGGCTCTGAGCAACCTGGTCTAGTTGAGGATGTACCTACTCGCTGCAGGGGGGCTGGACTAGGTGAACTCTAGAGGTCCCTTCCAATCCAAGGCATTCTACAATTCTGTGGTTTTCTGGCTTTCTTAAATAAACAAAAGAATAAAGCCAAACAAGTTATGAATTAAGACTGCTAGGAAACAGCTTGGAGAAGCTGCCCAAAATTAGTAAAATGTACATCACAATTCCAGAAAATATAAAGAGATCATTTTAAGGGAGTGTACCAAGGAAACAAAATTATCCTGTTCTCAGTGCTGCTGATTTTTATCTTCTGATTGTTGTCCTTGAAGCATTTAGCAATGCCTTTAATTCCTTCTTGCGTAGGAGTAATGACAGAGATGTATGTTTGTGTGCACATGCACAAAATACTTGGTACGAAAGTTGTAACTTCTAGTTTATAGTACAGAGCCATCCAAGTTGCTGAATACTTGGTTTTCCTTTCTCGAGGAATGGAGAAAGGAAGGGAAAGTAGAGGTCATTAGGTCAGCACATCCTAGTTTGAACCATCTCCTGCATTTATACTTGTTACATCATCTGCTGCCACTGAAGGTCCTTGTGGGATGTGTCTGCTCCCTTTCTGGTCTCTATACGTGGCCTGCCAGAAGCTGTTGCAAGGGAAACTTGAGCATGGGAAAGGAGACCAGTAAAGGAGGATGAAAAATACCATTTTTTGTTGAAACCTGGAGCCCGAGGAACTAGCAGGTTGTGGTTCTAGAGTTGGCTCTGCCATGGGTTTGCCATGTGACTCACAAACTCTCTAAGAGTCTTGTTCTGAGTTCCCAGTTTGTAAGATAGGGACAGCAAGACAGATCTTGATGGGCTTACTTTATTAGTGTTTTCTAAACAGCTGTAGCTTTTTGTATAAGAGAAATCCCGGAAAAAAATTGACAAAAATCCACACTGTTTTCTAATGCTATCCATAAAGGGTTTGATCCTGCATATAGAAATGGACTTCCTTATGCTACTAAGTCTGCTGGGTAGATGTGAACCTTGTCTGCCTGGATACAGCTGCTTAAGGATGTTACTGGTGTGGATGTTGCAGAACTGGAGTTGGAAGGTGATACTTTTGTAATCTAGCTTTGTAACTAACTCATTGTGGGTAAGAATAATAGCAGGATGAAATATCTGAAACTCTGAACTAAACATGTGACCCATGTTTCCTTGTTGCCCCACATGTAAAGCTGGTTTGGATATAGGGAGGTATTTTGCCTGTAGAGACTCTAGGCAGTTCCCAGATGTTGTGCTAAACCTTTGTGTCACCGTGAATGTAATTTACAGTTCTTTAAAACAAGGTGAGTGATCAGTGTTTGGCAAGCGTAATCCATGAGTCTTCATAGGAGACCTCCTTTCCAAAACTCACCTCTTATCAGAAGAAGATTTGGACTACTAACACAATTGAAAAAAACAAAACAACCCTTGGTTTTGTATCAGTTCCTGAATAATCTTTTGTCTGCCTGCGTCCCTCCTCCCATTTCTTTGGGCTCTTCTGAAATAAATGTTTTTATAATAATCACTGGAGAACTCAGTAGCTACTCCTGTGTTGGATCTGTTCCTGAAATGGCCAGTGCAAAGGTGATGAACCATGGTGCTATATGCCCTCAGTGCTGGGTAAATAACATGATGCAGGTGCCAACATCCTGCTGTACTGCCCCTGCTGCCTCTGTAGTTTTTAATGTGTTAATTCCTTGTGCATGGGAGCCATGGTGTGAATCTCACCACTGAGACGTTTCTCGGAGACTGGGCATTGAGGACCAGTGGCTTAACAAGGCAGACTTTGATCTCTATATCTCAAATGGCCCATGACTGTTCTGTAAACCATTTCATGTATCAAAAACACAGAAGCATCAATACTTAGGTACATGCATGCATGTACTTGTATTTGAGAAGGTTTAGTTGCAGACATTCATATTCTGTTATTTGATAAGTCATCTGTACTTACGCAGCAAGACAGGTCATTCACTGAAGTGACTTTGTAGAAACACATTTGGGTGAGTTTGCTTTTTATAAAGGAGGGTGACAGTAATGTGTGGGCCTGGTTGCCTTTGACTAAGCACTTAATGTCGTCTGTAAGAGCAAATATTAAATTGGCTATCAGCACATGATACAGTTGCTTGTCCTAGACTCTTTGCTGTTGTTCACCCTGGTTATTTTTGAGGAACTATCCAGGTTGTTTATATTTCAGTGACAGCAGAGCACACATCCTGCTTAGATTCTCTGTATATACGCTCCTCTAAATTTTTATTTGCTATTTAGTCCTGCTTCCTTGCTCAGTCCCTAAATTTGACTTGTGTTTGTTACGTTGTCCTTATTAACAACATAAGTAACTTGTTGGATCAATGGACCCAGGTAAAGTAAAAGAGGAAACAGAGGAATTCTATGGTCCCCAGAACTAAACTCTAATAGACTCCTCCGGGTCTTAAATATCTTAATGCAGTTCTTCTATTCTTCTGAAGCAAATTGCTGATAATTATGCTTTGGAGAAATGCATGTGTGTGTATATATGTATGTATACATAACTTGGGTGAGAAATGGTTAAGAGCAACTCTCAGCATGCTGGAAAGAAGCAACTTGCCTTCTATTGCTATTTTTGTGAACTTGATGTTCTGCACCCGAGATAACTGCTGTACTTCACCCTGATGTATTTTTTTGAGGATCTCTCAAAAAGAGAAAAAGCTTGGAACAAAGTGCTGAATTTCAAGGGGTTTACCCTCTTCAAAGAAATGCCTCCCTCGGCATCAAGCCCTCAGTCCCTAAACAGTGCATCTCCAAGGAGTTCTGTATTGCCTTGTATTTAAGCCCGGTTCCCAACAGCTTCCTTGTTCAGCTCTCCACTGAATATTTCATGCTTCTGGAAGAAGGAGTAAGACCAAACTGCTTCTCACCAGAACTTGGGCAGCAGCTCCCCAACTTTCCCACTCCTTGCCGGACTATGCATGCCTCTCCCAGGCTGTCATTGTCCCCCTTGCCTTGCTGTATAAACATCTTCCTTTTTACATGGTAAGGAGATGAGCACTGAGGCTGTCGGGCCTGAGAGCAGCTATGCTGTACAATTTCCTAGCAGAGAGTATGCACACAGAGATAGAGAACTTGCATCCTGACAGGTAGGCAGACTTTGTATAGCTATCTTGCTCTACATTAGATAATAGCAGGAAGAAAATGTAAAAGGGGAAGGGGAAAGTGTTATGATATGGTGACCATTTAAAAAACTCCTGGGTCACTTTCATTTCTTCAGTTTATACCCTGTTATGCAAATTATCTGTGCTCAATAGAAAATAAATAAATTCAGTTTTATAGCAAGTCTATAAATTGGAAATCCTAAAACTTGGTAGATGATATTCATTCTTCAGCCTTTGAAACAGCCAAACCGACTGATTTCTCCTTTGTTAGTGGTGCATATTACAAGATATGTAGTTCAGTAATGTGTGATTCCTCAGGAAGACCTAAACTCCTTCTTAAATTCCCTTAACTTTGGGAGAAGGACTTACGATATGCTCAAATTATTCCCTGATTTGGGACTTTTCTGAGGAGATGTGGTGGGTTGGCCTTGGCTGGCTGCGAGGTGCACATCAAACTCCCCTTCATGTGGAGGGGAAGAAAACACAATGAAAAAGCTTGTGGGTTGAGATAAGGACAGGGACATCACTCACCAGTTATCATTGTGGGCAAAACGGACTCCACTTGGGGAAGATTACTTTAATTCACTGCCAATTGATAACAGAGTAGAGCAGTGAAAAAGAGAGACAAAACTAAACCCTCTTTCCCTCAAAACGCCTTCTTACCATGCTCAGCTTGACTCCTGACTCTTCTACCTCCCCACCTCCACTGCACCCTAAGCAGTGCAGGCAAATGGGGAATAGGAGTTGCAGTCAGTCTGTAAGAGCTCCTCTCTGCTGCTCCTACTTCCATGAGCTGTTCACCTGCTCCCTGCTAGGGTGTCTACAGCAGGGTACAGTCCTTCAGAAACAGACTTCTCCAGCCTGGCTTCCTCACAGGCTGCAGTTCCTGCCAGAAAACCTGCTTTTGGCTGGGCTCCCCTCCCTGGGCTGCAGCTTCATTCAAGGTACCTGCTGCATCATGGAGCCCTCCATGGGCTGCAGGGTGGTTCCACCGTGGTCGTCCCGTGCGGTGGGACAACCTGCTTCATCATGGTCTTCACCACAGGCTGCAGGAGAATATCTGCTCCAGTGCCTGGAGCACCTCCTCCTTCTCCTTCACTGACCTTGGTGTCTGCAGGGCTGTTTCTCTCATGTTTTTGTCACTCCTCATTCACAGCTGCTGTGCAGTGTTTTTTACCCTTCCTTTAATATGTTATCACAGAGGTGCTACCAGCTGGGTTCAGCTTCGGCCAACAGTGAGTCCCTTCAGGAACTGGCTCTGTCTGTTGTGGGGGGCAGCATCTAGTGTCTTTTCCACAGAAGCCATCCCTGCAGGCTCCCCCCACCAAAACCTTGCCATGTCCCCCTAATACAGTAGGTAACGCTCTAGTAGTTGCCTTTGGGGCAGAGGGGAAGTGATTCAAACTCTAGTTAAACATCAGGTAAATAGATGGATAATTCTTCCTCCAGACTTGGGTTATTTTTTGTGGGTGGCACATAGAGATATAGCCTCCTTGAAGGTAAATACATACATGGACAGAACCTTGCTTTTGCTAGCTTTTGATGCTCACTGACAGAAATAGCACAAGGGCTTCCTGGGACTTGCCTTGCATATGTATTACATATGTACAAGCATTGTTAAAATATGATGTAGAGATATATTTATTTCATATATAGATATATCTATGATATAGATATGAAATAGAGTGCTGCTGTCTGTGCTGTTCTGATGGCAACTGAAATTCACTTACGGGCACTGCTGCTTAGTTCTTAACTTGCAGCAAAGCAGCAGACAGAAGCGAAAACCTTTGCATAGGCTTGAAACATGCCGGTCTGAAAATAACCGGGTAGAGTGCTATCTTGACTCTATTTGTAAGTATGGACAATGTTAGATGAGTCTAGTTGCTGTCAGATAAAGTACCATGTTGATTTTCACACTCTTAAGGAGTCTATTTACTACATAAACTTTGGACACGATGAGTGACAATTCTTTGCTTCTTTCTTTTGCTTTCTGTAGAAGCGCAAGCAGCTGTGTTCTTAATGAGATCACTAGTTGTAGTCTCAAACCTCCTAACAGACTTTGAAGTATGAAATAGCATTGTTTATTGGCAGCAGACTCTGCTGTAAGAGTGATGTTTACCTTGCATATCATTGTGTGTTCTCCTGGTCAGTTATTCTAAGCAGAAGGAAATGCTGAGAGTAGTTGAATTGGAAAACACAGTGGATCTTGATGAAGAATGAAACTTGGAGGGAAAAGAGGTAGAATGAATAGTCATGGAGTTTGCTTTTAAACCTGATCCTATGATCTCTTAGTCACATGAATAGATGCTTGTTGACTTGCTCCCTAGACAGACATTTGCGGTTTGAGTCTTTTGTTTTATATCAAAAGGAAAATTGTTATTAAAAAATGTCCCTATCTGGTTTTGATGCTTTGTCTTGCTATTTTCTCCTAATTCATTTTAAGGGGTGTTTGATGGAAGAGAGCTTCTTGGCAGCTCTCCAATCTTAATAGCTTCTGAGAAAGTACATTGATTGGCCCTTTTGTTTTCAAAAGATTGCTGTAATTTTCAGTCATCATCTATAAGGAAATCAGTGTAATTTATTAAACCAGCATCATGGATTAAGAATTAAAGACCCGATTCTTTTATCACTTAAACTGGTGTTAAATTAATGTTGCCCATGAGGAACTTTAGTAAGACAAAGAGCAAGTTCCCTTGACTTACAAAGCCAGTTTCTAGACCTCTTTCATAAGCTTAGAATTGATTCTTGAATATAAATTTGTACTTCCTTTTTGTTGCCTGTACCAAGAATAAATG
Organism: Actenoides hombroni; assembly: GCA_024336885.1. Taxonomy (NCBI): domain Eukaryota; kingdom Metazoa; phylum Chordata; class Aves; order Coraciiformes; family Alcedinidae; genus Actenoides; species Actenoides hombroni. The sequence goes on from WUAM01000004.1 coordinate 4,174,403, forward strand.
GCATTTCTTGGAGTTTGGGTAATGAAAACAGTCAAAAAATTATAATATTAAAGAAATCTTAGAAGAATGAGCTTATGCCTGAGAAGGAGATCACTTAGCTAGCATTCTGTATACAGTGTTTTGGTTGCAAATTTGTAGGGAAACCAGCTTGGATTTAATCAGAAGAGAAAATTAATCTCTCTAGTCTCCCTACTTTTTACAAAAGCAAAATTTAAGCAGTGGCTCTAATTCCTTGTTCCTTTTACAAGCAAGTTAGGTTAGATGCATTTCAGTAGTACTGCTTAAGTAGATTGAGTTTGCCTTTAAGACATATCTCAGAAGCTTTACAGACTGGAAATCTGATGACTGAGGTATGGAAGTGAGGAATAAATTACTTTCAACCTTTCCATTGTGGCTTCCTAAAATTGTAAGACAGTCATTTTGTTTTATCAAGGTCATCTCATCTTTGTTTATTTTGATTCTGTGAAGTTTTGTTTTAAAGACCTGGTATGAAGTAAAGGTTCACATAAACAACACTTTAGCACAGTTTGACTACTATTACAATGAAAAAAAGACCAGTGAAGAAGTGATCTAATCACACTACTTGATGAAGTACAGGAGTCTGAATTAGGGAAGTGAAATCTTGTGTCTTTCACTGTAAACCTACTGAAAACATCTTGTGGCTTTTTTGTTTGGTGTTTTTTTTTTTTCATCTTCAGAGTGTGTGATGGAGGGTCTGGGGCACGAATCATTGCAATGGTTCCTACTACACAATGTTTCTCATTCTCCTTAGCCTTCTACAAAAACAAAGGCTTTGGTCAAAGCACATGCTAATAAATTGTCTGCCACCCTCAGAAATGTATCTTTAATAGAAAGGTTGGTTAAAGCTGGAAAAGCTCTTCACAAGCATCATGACAGTAGTGTCTACAACGGACAGAGGCCTGTTCTGCCATTCTGAGCTACAGATGCTGTCTGCCTTGGCGCTGAATAGTACGCCAAGATAAACGGAACAAAGTCTGTGATACACAAGGGGAACATGTTGTCTGTTAATAGGCTTTGGACTGCTATAAATTCTTTATAACAATACAGATGCTCCTTTTTTTTTTTTTTTTTCTTTTTTTAAATCTTCCTTGTGGTGGAAAACCTGGCTAAATAACTTCCTATCGCTTTGCAGCAATTCTTGCATGTGCTCTTTCCTGTGGTCAGCATAGTCAGCAAGGGCAGTAAAACAAATGTTTCAGGACCCTGATCTAGACTCAGTGCCTCACATAATGGGGTCTCATGTAAACTAAAAGGATAGACATAAAGATTTTTTTCATCAGTTAATTCCCTGGGATGCTGACAGGTGCTGTTTTGTTATTGCCTACGACTGGCACATTCAGAAATACCGTCTCGGGGCTTCCTGCCTGGGCAATTCTCTCTTGCACCTCTGAGGGAAGAAACAGTGCAGGAATGGAACAGGATGGCAGCACCTCCTGCTTAACTGTATTCAAAATACTGGGGTGTTGTTTACTGAGAGATCAAGTCTTCAGGATTTTTTTTTGCCTAAGAAATGACACTAGTGTTGGTGGTAGCAATGGTGGGTGGAGGTCAAGTGCTGTTTGGTAGGCCTGAGTATTTCCTGTGAATGTGCACCTGCTAAGGTTGGACTGGTCCTTTCCAAAATTATATGAACATTTCTTAAGTAACCTGAGAGTTGATTACTTTCTGGAAATGCTGCTGGGTCTTGGATTAGTACTGTTATTGATGTTTCCTTTCTGGATTTATGGAGTATAACTGACAGAATTGCAATGTCAAGGAATAATTGAACAAATTGAGTGTATTGTGCATAGCCAAGCTTTTATTCTCTTGCCAGAATCAGCTGGTATTTGAATGTGACAAGGGAACAAGCCAATAAAACTAGAATTAAGGGGCTGCTATTACATCTTTGTTGAGGGGCATGGCTGGAGTAGCCTGTAATGGAAACACAACTTCTAACATAAAGCCCTAAAGCTTGTGTTTACTTTGGAGCTGCTCTTGAAGATAGCAGAGGCCACAATATGTGTCTTTATGAAGTACAGACAATTTAAATCAAAATATAAGTGGATTATTTTGCTCATATTTTATCAATAAAGACCTGATAGAGGAGTAATGTAGCCCATGGAGTGGAGTCATATGTTCACTGTTTTTGCAGAATTAGGACTGAAATGTGAAAATTTGTTCAAAGCCAAATACGAATTGAATCAGCATTGTGTTCTCTTTCCACGCTTACTTTTGCAAATATTGTCACCAGGCCTTTTTCTACATTAGAATTACCTTTGATTTTAGTGTATTTAGTGTATTTAAATGTAAAATGTGAAGTCTGTATTAGTAGTCTGTTTATAAATATAAATGCACTCTTATAACTGCTGATACTGTTTGGTTTTGCAGGTCGTCTTCTGCATTTTGAATCTGAAGGTACTGTCTTACTTTCTCAGCGAATCATGGACATCGTTGGCTTTCTGAAGTCTCAATTCATTTGCCACCTTCTGATCTGCTACATATTTATAGTATCGGGACTGATCATTAACTTCATTCAACTCTTTACGCTTATACTGTGGCCAATCAACAAGCAGCTATTCAGGAGGATCAACTGCAGGCTGGCTTACTGCATTTCAAGCCGTAAGATTTCATTTTGTTTTTTAAAATATTTTCATATTTTGTCTTGGGAATTGGTAGAAAAGTTCTGAAACAGATTTCAAAGTGGCCTGTATAAAGGTCATTACTGCTTCCTACAGCACTCGCATTTGTGTGAAGAGGTAAGCGTATGCTTTGTTGAAATGTCCTGTCCTGCTGAAGTGTTTTGCTCTTTTGTATTGGGATACTTGCTTGACTCAGGATGTTGAAGAAAGACTGTCTCTCATTTGGCTTATCCATCATGTTCCATTAAGCCAAATGAGAAATATTGACCAAATAATAGCTGAACTTGCTGAGATGCATTATCTGTAGGCTTACAGTGTTAACAAATCACTTCCAATAACGCTTTCAATCTTTTCATCATGCATGACTATGTTTATGAACTTGGCTGAAGTGTTTCATCTGCAAATATATTCAGGACTGAGAATTAACAGTAAAAAAGGAAAAAAAAAATAAAAATCTTAGATTCTATGTGCTTCTTTCTTAAGCCAGTTGTAAACTGTTGTTTCTTTGAATAGTCGTTTCAGACCTTAAACTGCATCAGTGTGTATTCAGTGTATGCATATAGTTATAATGTATTAAAAGAAGCAGGGGCTTCACTTTTATCTTCTGGGGGAAATGGGAGCATAAGCTCAGGATATTACTTGTAGGAAGACCAGACCTTTGTAACTGCTGGGAGACATGGTAATTTGCCAACACTTGACTAAACAGGTAATTACAGTGGAATGAATGAAATCTGCATCTATTAATTTCTTTGTTAGTAGGAGATGGGTGGAATCGCCACCTGTCAACAGTGGATTATCCGAGCACGTGTAATTTTCTTGATATTATCAGTCTGCTTATATATTGTTTTTAAACAGCTATGACTACAGTTTCAGCACTAGTTTATTGCAGTGCAACTTCTGACTTCCACATAATTGCTCTCAATTTACAGCGGAGAGCATTCTGCACGGAAGTTGTTAAAAAAAATAGGGTAATGTGCTATTAAATGTGTCCACCTTCCAGAGGGATCTCCCTGGGCCTTTCTGAAACTCAAAAGTACTTTCTTAAAATGAAATTGCTGCACAGTGTGTACCTCTCTAAAGATTATGCAAGTGTGATGTCACTGTCAATGCCAAGTGAGTTATGGGTGGTTTCATACTGGGGAAAACAGACCTCCAACACAGTGTTCAAGAATTATGTCGCAGAAATGCAGTAAAATGGTTTCCTTCAGGTCATCTGTTCTGCCATGAGGAACCTGAAAAGGGAAAGCATTGTGAGTATTCATACCAAACTGCTTGAGGAAGAAATCTGCCACATGCTTTAAATTGGAGGCCACTTGGGATTATTTGTCTTTCATCAGTGACTCTGATGTGAGACTACTCAAAGCATTTTTTTTAAACATACTTTTGACTTAAATTTCAAAGCTGCATCAGCGTGTATATGGCCAAATAAACTGGGGATAAATTTCTGTAATAAAGAGAGGATGTTCCAAATGAAAAAAACTTATTTTTGCTGTCCATGTGTATGTCCCTGAAGTAGTGAGTTTGCAAGTACTATTAGTTTCTATGTATGAACCATGAACATGGCCAGGTTTTTATCTTTTGCCTGGTAGCATGGTATGTGTTCGAAGCCATGGAATGTAGAAGATAATGTACAGCTGTATATGGGTATACATAGGTGTGTTGTTGTTATTTTTCATGCAGTGCCTTCTGCCTCATTCTTAATTTTGTCTGTTTAGTGCAGAGACATCAGCTACTATAGAGTCTCCAGACTGAATACTTCATCTGCCTTTGATCTAGGCTCATCTATTCTGGGAGCTGGTTGCTGCGTAAGAGCGAGTGACACCGCATGCTTCTTCGTGGTTGGGCAGATGGCTTTGTGCTCAGGGTTGCTGATCTAGTCTTAAGTGTTGACGCCAGCAGGAAAGGTTGTGTTGTGAGATTTTTGTCCTGTCAATGCTCAGAACAAACTTAATGACAGTTAATTCAGCTTTAAAACAGAGCAAGCTAGCATTTTGCATGAGTCACCCATATCTGAGTGATATCTGAAAAGGAGAAAATGATAGCTTATTAAAAAAAGTATTTGGAAGATCTGGAGAATGCAGTAGACCAATTAATCAAAACAGAAGTGTTTTTGTAGTAGTGTATGTGTAAGATAATGACTTTTGGGGGCCATTGGTGTGCTGACTAATAGATAAGTTAGGTTTGTATGTGTCTGAAAGTCATGGAAACAGCCTACAGTTTGAGACAATGAAGAACGTTCATTGCCTTGGAGAATGTAAACAGGCATGTGGTTTGCAATGACTACAAGCACCAAGTTGCTTTGAGTGTCGGTACAGTCTGAGTCACAAAGTCAACCAAAGAGTGAAAGAGTACAAATGGTTTAACTTAACAATGGAATGAAAGCAGCAGCTTCTTTAGATCTTGCAAGTTCAGTCAGTTTCCATTTGATGTCAAAGATAGAGATAAATGATTCCGTAAAATCAGGGGAGAACGTTTCATATTTGACACTATGCTCTCTGGGAAATTTTTTTTGTATTTCAAGTAGTGGTGGAGTTTTCTTCTACCTCTTTTCTTTTTTTCTCATTTCTAATATAAGAACAGAATATTCTCACTTCACGTTCAATGTCTGCTGTCATAATGCATATAGGAAACTAAACTGCTATTGTGATTAATGACTTGTCCTCACTTAAGTAGTTCAGCTTGAGTTGGGTGTGCTTATCTATTTGCATGAATCAAGCAGATTAGCTCAAGTAAAATTACTCACATAATCAAGTTGGAAAAGACCCTTACAATCATCACCCAGTCTAACCGTAAACCTAATGCTGTCAAAGCAACCACTAAACCACGTCCTTAAGCACTTTCACCAGCATCATACCATAAAATGGCTGTATGCAGTAACCATGGTTTGGTAGTTGAGGACACATAACTGTGAGAGCTGCTACTTCTCTACTGTGAGTGTGTCAATAGCACTGCAGCTTCTCACCGTACGTACTGACAACCCAGCAGGCTAAAGCCATAGACTTCAAACTTCTCTTCGCTGATGCAAGTTAGAGAAGAGGTAGGAACTTGATTTCCAGTTTGAATTTACAGTGGGGAAGATTAACGAGAGCAACAACTTGCTTTTAATGAGACAGAGCGGGTATAATAGCACACACCAAGTTACCTTCAATAATTGATGTTGAGAAGTTGTTGTCTTTCTTCAAACCAATTGTGAATCCAGGGTTGGTCGGACAGGTTGAGTTTAGCTTCTCTACTGACCTGCTTCATTATGTATTAGCATCGGGAAGAACTTTCTAATGACAGTGTTGCAAATGTGAAAATACTGGTTCTGATAAACTGCCAATTTTCCTGTGATGGCTTCTTATGAAATTTGAATTGGGTAAATGTTCCTTAATTGCAGATTGGAAGCCTTGTTCAGCTCAGGTCTCCTGCTCCCAAAGCATTTATTAGCCATTCACCAGATTGCAGTTTGGGTTGCTTTTATATCTCCCAAGATACTTTTCATGTTTTACTATGAATAAACACTTCTTGTTTGATCCCATTATCACATTTGGCAAATACCCACATGGTAATGGTTAGTTCTAGTCCTTCCTCTGTATGTGTCAACCTTTACTGAGTGAGGGGTGTTAGTTGGAGACAGTGGACATTCAACTTGAAAAGAACTGCCTTTTTGATGTGTTGGCCTTGAAATGAGCAAAAAGACTAGTAAGGATTACACACTCTCAGTTGTGTTTTAAGTTTAAAGAAACAAAACAAATAACCAACCCAATAAAACAAACAAAAAGCCCAAAGCCTTTGGGCTTCTATCTCTCAACAAAATATTTTCTGGCTCCAGCCGTATATTTGCTGACTGGTTCAGCTGCCTGTTAATCTCCCTTTTGTAAAGTGACAACCCTGATAAACTCTCGCCAATACTGGACTCCACAGACTGCACCTCAGAGGGAACTGAAGGCTGCAAACCTCAACAAGGTGGTAACAATAATAATTTGAAAAATAAGTGTGCTTGGAAGATGGCATTAATACAAAGGTTGGGCAAGCAATCAAGCTTTTTTTTTATTTTTAAATAATTTAGGGACATCTTGTCTTCAGTCTCTTTTTCCAAAAGTCAAGGTGTATGCCAAGGAAGGAAGCACTTGGCATAGAATACACCATGATTCTCATGAATGCTGCTTGTGCCTGAATTGGAAGAGGTGGGAAAACATAGTCTTCCTGCCCCTTACCTGAGGACAGCAAACCACCACCCAGGGTATGCGTGGCTTTTCTGTACTAGCTTTTAAAGTTGGCCAAAGACATAGAGCGAGCAGGTTGTCTTCAGTATTAGTGCCATGTGTGCACATGGCTGTGTAGCTTGCTGGGGAAGTGGTTTATACTTCCTGAACCAGTTTGTGCTTGGTAGGCTGGTGCAGTGCTACCCTGGGTGTGAGCAAAGCTGTTTGGGACATAATTCTGACACATGCCAAGACTATGAGAACGGAACATACACATACAGGACAAATGGCTTCTTTAGTGATGCTGGGTGTATTTACTCAGGAAGGTATTTGCCCGTGAGTGAGACAGTAGTTGATAACTTGTCTTCTTGCTGCTGCTATGTTGGGGGAAAATTAGCTTCTCTATGCACTGAGATCCACCTTGTGCTCCCAGAGCGAGTGGTAAACTGGCCTCCTGCTGTACCCCTGCACGAGGTGAACTTTGCATACACAAAAGATCTGCCAACAACGACACAGTCGTGTGGACAGGTGCATAAGGGCTTTCAAAGCAGTTGACTTAGCTTCTAATTTGCCTTCATAAATAAATTATAGTAGTACTAATACCTATTCTTATGCTATGAAAGGGGTATTATTACACCTCTGGGTAAAGTTACATTATGTGAGCTGCAGTTTGTAAATCCCTCTGAGGGGTGGGCCCTTCCTTGCATCGAAAGAGGCACCCCGATGCCTGCTCATTGACTGCAGGAAAACCAAGATGGAAAATGATTCTTATGACTGAGCTTTCTAGAAACAAAACCAGAGGAAATTGAGAACTGCTTTGAGTTTATCATCTTGGCTGGCTGTTACAAGACAGTAAAGCCAATTCCTTCCATGTACAACTATAGACTTTATAATGTGAGAACTGGGCATCCAGATCAGGCTCTGTGGTAGTATCATGGCCGTGTTAATCCTCAAGATTATTTAATTTCCCTATATGCAATCCACTGTCCACCTAGAGTTCAGAGGAGCCCTTGGACATTTCGCTTGTTGTTTGTACCAAGATTATGCTAGGACAGAGAGGAGAATTCTCTCCTCTAGGGCAATTGAGTAGGTGGGAACGGTTGGGAAGCAAGAGGGCCCTGAAGAGGCAGGACTTTCTTCTTCCTTCACGTCTGTCTAGCACCATCTTACATTGCAGAGGAAGCAGTCTGCTGTTGTTCAAATTATGCCACGGTGTCCTTAATATAGTATAGGCATAACTGAGGTATGCTTGTCAATGTAGATGTAGCAAAGAGCTTTTGTAGGGCACTTACGACTGCTTTCTTAGCCTGTTTGCAATGTTTTGAGTGATGTGTGCAAAATTACTTTTTCTCAAGTGCTACTTGTCCATATAAACCTTTGTTGTCTTGGTTCCACACACCACAGCCATATGAAACTTTGGTAATGACTATGAGAAGATTACAACAAATACTGAGGGAAAACCGGAGGCTAGATTTCACAGAATCATTTAGGTTGGAAAAGACCCTTGGGATCATCGTGTCCAACCATTAGCCCTACTCTACAAGTTCACC
>WUAM01000004.1:4182878-4198849 GCA_024336885.1 Actenoides hombroni
AGAGTTAGCAGGAAGATCACACAATTTTTGTTTGTAGGTGTGTTTTTGAAATGTTTTCTTTTTTTTTTTTTTTTTTTTTTTTTTGCTGAGTATCCTCTTGTCATATAATGGAATGAGCTCCAGTATCCTACTGTGGAGTTGTCTGAATTACTGTCCTGCAAACTTGCGTGTACATCAGCACATAGAAGCATACACGGTTTCCTTCTGGTAGATAGTATTTGCTCTTACAGTTGATTTTCCTTTTGAAGCCTTACAAAGGGTCCAGGTAGATCTCTTATCACCCTAAAATGAGTTTTGCCCTCAAAAAGTATTGGTTTCCTTTGCTTTGGCAATGTATATATTTTGTTAGAGTAGAAATCATCTACTCTAATTCATGAACACCTTCCTCCAGTCTGCTTCCTAATGCCCTTTTAAACCTGTTACTTACTTGTGGCAATGCCACTAGTTTTCTCTACAGTTCCCCACTGAGACCAAACCTTGAACTTCTCTAATTTGCATAGGCTGAAGAAGCCAGTCACTGCAGCAGTTCTCCATAATTTTGCTGATAATGTGTTTGTTCTCTGCATCCATCACAGCTTGAAATCCCCTTTCTCCAGATTGTGTTAGCGGAATTATATTCATCGCTATGAGTAAGTCCTCTGCAGTGCCTGGCAAATGCCTCTGTATTTTCCCTACTACCATTAACTTGCTGTATCAACTAATAACGCTTAGTCCCTCTCATTCTGTGCCACTTGCAGGCATTGTTATCCAGTCTTCATTGACACTGAGCTTTAGTGCATCAACCAAGACTGTATACTGAGTGCAGGAATGCTGTGTGAGCATAATGCTGTTCATGAAGGTATGATTGACTGACACGTGTGCATGACCTCTCACAGAGTTCTTAATTCAATCTAAAAGGGATATGATCTGTTATGACCAGCCCTTAGTTTAGGAGAAAGGGACTGCTTTTTGGGAAAATGGATGTGAAAAAAACTTTTGATACTTATGCTTTCTGTCTGAGGCTGTTGAAGAGCTAGAGAGGCAGTTAGTCTGAACTTCGATGGAAAAAGCATCTTCACTGCAACTGATACTATTTTACTGTTACTAGAGCCTTTGTTCCTTAGATTCCTGATCTGAAGAAGGGTGATGGTGAAGCCTGCAGACTGGAGAGAGGGGTGGCAGGGAAGCAATAGAAAGTGAACCACGTTTTGTTTGGTGTCTGACATCTCACATCACAAAGTTTCTAGCACTCGTTGTTAAGCATTAGAACTGGCCAGCAAGCTACATTCCTGAATTGGGGTAAATCTGAGGTGTTTCTATGAAAGAACTTCATCTGAAATGACATAACTTGGGAATATGATACCTAATGACCCAAGTCACAGCACAGAATATGAAGACAATAATGTTGATAATGTTTGACATTAATGTTTATTCATTAAGGGTGACTATCACAATCAGAGGATCAAATCCTTCTAAAGAGATATTGCATGTTTGTAGAAACCCTGTTTTAGCTGTAGGCCCCATTTTAATTGCTGAAATGGTACTAAATCCCAAGGACAGCCTTTTAATTCTAGCTAACCTTCCTGCAAAGATGCAGAGGGCAGCTCAATGACCACCATCACCTGTTACAAGCAGATACAAACTAGCAGGAATCCAGCCCTGTGTCTGGGGAAGAGCACTACCTCCATCGGCAGAACTACTGGGGGAATTTTTTATTCTCCTACATTTGGTCAGGGAATAAATCTACTGATAAAACATCCAAGTGAGGCGTAGTGTGTCTTCTCTCATTTGCTAGTGGTTTGGCTACATCATCTACCCCACTGTTCCCTTTCGAGTAACGTGCACCACTGAAAACATCTACCTGGGTGATTCTTCCTCTCCCAGAAGCATGAAACTCACGTAGCAGCAAGTTGTTGTGGAATAGGGTTTTCAGCCTGTTGTGCAGCAAGGATTTCAGCAGCTGGTTCAGTGAAAGTATCTGGTGTCTGACTGACTTTTTACAGAAGAATGTCCAAACTGGCAGGAAGTACTTGCTGAAAGGAAATACCGCTTGAGGTTTTTCAGTGTGATAACTGAAGATGAAAGAGCGTCTGAGTACTTGGTACTCCTCTGTGACTACGTGGTTATTTCCTGTGACTTGTTTGCAGCCTTCAGGTTAAGGTTTGTTACATGAGGATTATGATGCTTTCTCACTTTGGAGACTGTTGCAAGGTAGCAGGGTCTTGTTGGGCAATCTATCCATGTGTCGCTGTATTTCCTTTATATCCATATTGGTGTAGTCTGTGCTTAAAACACGTCTCTTCCAACGCTGTGTTCAAAAGTAGGAATCCTTTAACTCTGGATAAGAAGCCAAGCGGAAATGTGTGTAAACCAATTCTTTCATCTGCTTGGTTTTGGGGATGCAGTTACCTTTTTGCCAGACCCATTTTTGTATTTGCTGAAGTAATGTTCAAAACTAAATAAGGAACCACAAAGAGATTGCAGTGCAATTTGTTGTGGGTAGATTGTTTTGCTCTTCTGTTAGCCTACTTTTAGTAGTACTTTACATCTGTGTGCTTTTTCTGTACTCATACAAATTGAATTGATCTGTCTCATGGTGTTAAAGAAGCAGGAAGTATACTTCAGTCTGATTTTAATTCATTTCACTTAGCTGTGTTTCTAAATTGAATCTTAAATGGGGGAGTTTTCTTTGGAAGTTCAAAAAACAAGGGAGCTTCCTAATACATGAGGGGGTTTTTCACTGCACATAAATTTCTTACTGCTCATTGGTACTTATGTAAAAAAAAAATAATCTAGGTAGCAGTATGTACTGCTAATGAAAGATTTTGATGAATGAATGTATCTGCTGCCTGTGTTAGGTAAGGAAATATAGAGAATGATTGATTGTACAGACTTAGTTTCTTCCTGTCACTTCTAAAGAAGCTTACCCTTGCTTTTAGGGAAAGCGTGGGAGATGTGCAGCTGTGAGGCTTTTGACAGGGGCTCTTGTTAATACAACTTTGCTGCTGTAAAGGAACTCTTTTCCTGTACCACCCTAAATTGCTCTGGAGAGTCTTTTAGTGCATTTTTAATATTTTTTTCTCAAAGCAAACTCACTTGTACCATTCTCTGACATTTTTCCAGACTCTTCCCCTAGCTCATATGATGTCTCTAGATCTAAAGAAGTGCAGGTTTGCTGAGGACTCTCTATTGGCAAGCTAGCTATAGAGAACTAAAGAATCTGTTACTTCCTTCAAGCTCAAATCATTTATCTGTAGGGCCCGTGTGATAGACTTCTGTCATGCTGTTCTTTATACAAATGTAAAAGACACAGAGGGGGCATGTTAGCCTCGGAGTATTCAGAAAAGTGCTGTCATTGTCCAGATTGGGTTATATTTTCAGAAATTGAATGCAAATTTTACTGGACTTAGTGACTTAAAGTTAATAGGAAATACAGGACCTGATATGTGCTGCTACTTGATGTATGTGGCGTGTATGTTCTTGAAAAGTTCTTTTTCTATATTGAAAAGATGTGAATTGGACTGCTATTAAGAGCAGTGATATGCTAGGTTCTTCCTGTGTTATGTAGGATATTGGAGTGCTGTAGTAATCTTCAGGGTTGCTTTTCAAAGGTGATTCATGTCAACAATGTGAGAAACTTGAACATACTGTTGAGTATTTTGTCCCAAATGGTGTGGGAATGATAATGCTGCCTCTGATCTTTGTACAAAGAGTCAGGATATTGGAGTTTCTCCTTTATTTCCAACTTGTGTCATTGATTCATTGATGTAGGAAAGTCCTGTAATCATGATGGCATTTTTAAACAGGGAAGACCAAAAAAGGAATAGGAAGTTGTCTGCTGACATATAAAAGTATCCACCTGCAACAGGCACTGCTCATATAAGATGTCTTTCTTGAGATACGAAAAAGAAATGTTAGTAGAAGAAACCTGCGGGACCAACTGGTCTGTCTGGAAGAGCACAATTCTGGTATTACAGTTGAAAGGTCATTCTTTCTGCTCCCTTTGGTGCATCATTAGGTCTTCAGCAAGGAGTCATGTGCTAGCCTTTGGGGGCAGTCGTGGTGGACAGAGGAGCAGGAGGAAATGCCCGCTTGATTGTTATCTGCACTGACTGGTCCTGTTGCCGAGAGGAATTGCTGGTTTGTTGAAACGTAGGAGTATTGCTAAATTCCTTGGGGAAGAAGGATAAGAGGAGCCTTCAGATGTGAGACAAATATCTCTGACACGTGGCTGCTAAATAATTAATTTTCCCAAAGGGTTTGAAAAGAGCATTTCAAAACACTGACTACTGCAGAGCTGTATGTGTGTTAAACCCCTTGTGCTTGTGAGGCTGGCTTAGTTCCACACGCTGTGTAACTTGGAGAGAAGAAGCTGTTTTGTAGGCAGATTGTGTAGGAATAAAAGACAGTAAAAAGACATGAAATGAAATGGTTGAAGTGTGCAGCTCTTTTTTTCTGAAGGGAGGGTTGCTTTTAATTTTCAGAATGGAGATAGTTCAAAAGGAACAGTGGCTAAAGACATGAACAAAATTTGTTTCTGTATTCCTCCATCCCTCCAGCTCAGGACTGTACTAGGGAAGGCAGCAGCAATGAAAACCTTTTGTTTCAAGAATACATATGCTGACTTAAATTTTCTTCTCCACCTGAAGAAAAATTGTGTTGTACATTTTGGGGACGTTACGTTAGAGATTTAAAATCTATTTGGTCAAGCTTGAATGATCGGTGTGCATTTTGAGAGGGAAGACAATATGGGAATGGGAGCTGGGGAACGCTGGGAAGCAAGGTGGTGTGCCAGTACACATGCAGTAACTGGAAGGGTGCTGTGCAAGCCTACGAGAATCTAAAATACTATAGCTTTCAGGATACGTTGAAGGTTTGTGCATTTAAGATCTTGCATTAAACCTGTTCTGAGCATGGTTCCTAAAGGAGTTACAGCTTGACTCTGTTACAGGAATGCAAGCTTGGCTGTATTAAACTGTCTGTAGTGTATCTCATTTGGTATGTTTCATCTGAGAAAACACTGATGATACTCCATCAAAATGGGTGAAACACTTTTTATCAATAAAGTGTTTGTTGCCTTCATACCATAAGAAAATAAAATGTATCACGTTCATGGAGCTGAGGCACAACATTGTGTAATGTCTGCCTTCAAAGTTACACCCATAATGTTTCAATAAAACAACATATTTTTCAGTTGTTACATTAGCTAGTTCATGCATGTGTACATACAGGTTTTAATTCTATGACTAAGCAAGCACTGAGGTTATATTGCCAAGAAGATCAAGTCACAGGCAAAGCTTTAGCTTTTTAATGGGTGTGACGAGTCTAACCCTTATTTTGTGTAACTCAGCGTGGTGTAACAATGACTACACTGCAGTCAAGGATTATTTTTATGCCAGTTGGGGATCTGGCGAACTTACATGAATGTCAATATATATCTGGAGGGGGGGGAAAGTGTGTGTAGGGAATCCACGTACCATCAGTCTTCAGGAAGTGTTTAATTATGGCTAATGCAAAAATCACATTTCAGGTTAAAGTTTGGTTTACAGAAGCAGCTAGGGGGAATGATGGACCTTTTTTTTTTGGTTAGGTTTGTTTTTTAACTGCATAATATATCATCCTCTCTCCTAATCTGTGATTTATTTTTTTTTTATCTTGGAAGCTATGTTGACAAATTACTAAGTGATGGGAGGAGGTGGTTGTTACCACCTAAAATACAAACAAAGCTACCACTTTAAATATTTCAAATGACAGACTTACGAAGTGTTCCTTTTAGCATGTTACTCTTCACCAGTCACAGGCTACCTCTGCAGAGAGCATGCCTTCCAGCAATTATCAGCAAGCTCTGCTTTCAGCAGCCCGTGCATGCCCTCTGCTCTGTGAAAGAAAGCTGCCTTGTGTGCTTCCCCGGGGACCGTTTCTGTACGCTGCATGCTCTGCCTTTACTCTCTACATCTAAACGGTGAGCACTGGCAGTGGGCTCTGCGGACAGCCAAGGGCTCCCTCTGTGCCCCATGGGCCTTCCTCTTCAAGTTTGGGGCTGGCCTCTTGATCTGGAACCTCTGTAGAAGCTCTACTCCCTCCCATGCATCTTTCCCTGCAAGAGGATGTACCTCTTGCACAAAGTTCGTAGTTTGTGAAGTTTTGAACTTTAAGATCTACTTCCTTGACCCACTGCTGTACTGTCAAGGAGTGCACTAGTGTGCTGCAAAATCTGGATTTGGAGAACTCTTGAGTTGAGTTCTTTCTTATGGAAGCCTCCATGCAAGATTCATCCCACAGAACCAGGCACTTGGAGGAGCCTTTGCATGCCATCTGGCTGGAGAGTTGTCCTCTGCTCCTGTGCTGTTTTTTCACAAGCTTGTCAGTCACACCCTTGGCAGTCCGGAAAAAAAAAGTAAATGGAAGGAATGACGCTTACAGAAACCTAGATCATAAGTGATTTCTGTCCTTCAGACAGATTTGCTAACATTGCTTCTTCCACTGCTATCAGGCTACATGGCAATACCAGTTGGAGAAAGATCTGAACTGGTAAAAATTGCAGTTTGCAAATACAGGTCTATAATGAGAGAGATCTGAAGTATCTCTAGGCTCTTCCTGTATCACCTTCTTGGTTCTGTTGTGGTGCAAGCTGTTGAGCAGACACTGAAGCAGCAGTGTTGATGACACAGGAGCCTTCAGATAAGGCCAGTAAATTCAAATGCTAAATGGTATTTATTTGCACTGGCTTTCCACTTTCCAGCTTTTTAGGCAAGACTTAAAGAAGATTCAAGTGGCTTGCACAGAAGCTTCAAAGACATCGGGCACGGTGCCAGCTGGCAACCTAACAACACTACACTCTGCCCTTCGTGGGTTTGATATAACGACCAAAACTGGTGCTGTTATTGTGCTCCTCTTAATTTCAACTGGCTGAAGTCCTGTGAGAAGTCCAGATGACCATCATGAAGGGTTGATCTTAAAAAGCTGTAAGTCTTCCTAATGCAAAGAGGAAATGTCAGCCTGCATGAGTTAAAGCAGAGTATTTCAATCAGTTGTAAATCAGTAGCGCCCATGGCCCAGAGGATGGGAAGAGGATAACTTTGTCGTGATCACCTTGCAAGCTGATAAACACACCATCTAAGTCAGTGAGTCACGTGGGTCCTGTGTGTCTTTAATTTTGAGAAAAGTAGGGCAAAAGGGTGGTAAAGATAACTCGGGAATACTCTAGCTAAGTTCAAGAAAATCACTGCCTCTTGCAATAGGATGCTTTGTTCTGGGATTTCTGTGCAGTTTTTATCAGTCTGTCGTGGGAGAAAATTCTGGCACATGATATACATGATATTGTGTAATATTGTATCTCCTGCTTAAATCTTCATTTTTTTCCTTTTTGGTGTGGTTTGGTTTTTTTTTGGTTTTATGTGTTTCTGTTGTACTAGAAATATTTGTGATAAAGTTGAAAGAAATATCAATAATGCATCTGCATCTGATCCTGTGATACCTCTCTGCTCCCAACAAATGCACACCTTGTTTGCATGATGGGTCTGTAATTTGCTACTTCTGTGACAAGTCATATCATGCCTCCTTTTAAAAGAAGTAATAGCTGTTCTTCCTACTAGAAGTGGTATGTCTGTCTGTGACTCTTCATAATTTGCAAAGCATTGAATAGGAGAATGTCTTGGGTTACCAGAAAAGCACAACCTGTCTTTTGTAACTGGCAGAGACTGTCTTCTTGGAAATAAAATAGAAGAGCGTAAACTCGGAGCCTGTTGATGATGTAATGTGCCACATAAGCTAAATTTAACCTTAACATAACCATGTGCCAGAGAAGCTAAAACTGTATTGCCTAAGAAAATTATTCAACACAAATAATGCTAAGAGTATAACACTGTTGCAGCAGACATGCAAAAGCAGCAAGCCAGCTACCTCTGTGCCCAGTATTTTTGGAGTGTTCTATTGAACCACTGGGACTACAGAGCAGGAAGCCAGTAATACTTTTTGTTTTCCCTGTCGGCACTCTTTTAGTTTGAGCAGTGAGACGTTAGGCAAGTTAGTGGTATCTTCTCATTCTTGCCTGCTGGAGCACATGAGCTCCAGGCTGTCTGGGCAGGTTGCGGTGTTCTGCTTGTGGATTCATTTTATAACTTTCTTGCTGCACTTGTGCTTTGAGGAAATATTAATACAGGCACAGAACTAAATATGATTTGAGAGGCACTGGTATCCTTACTTGCAGTCAGTGTAATATGTTGTATGTTTTGGGTGTATGTCTTTGATAACAGAATGTGCTATTTCTCATGTTTGTTGCATTCTTTGGTATGGAAAAGTGTGTGGATTTTTGCATATTTATATATTTGGATAACTTCACCTTGATGAGTTACACCCTCCCTACACCCAGTACAAAAGCCACAGCTTTATGTGTACTTGATAGGTATATTTGATCAGTAGTACTTTATTTTTAATTCATGGAAACTATTTGTTGATCTGTTGTTTCTGACCTTATTGTCTCTTTAAAGAACACTGTGTGAAAGTCACTGTTAGGGATTAAGAAGCTAAAATAAGCACTGGGACATAGTTCTTGTCTCTCAAGACCTCATGTGATGAGATGCTGTAAGATTACAGGCAGAGACTGGGAATTCATTGAATGCAAGTGAAAAATGAGTAATGGTTTTGTTCTGAACAATGTTCTCAAAGCAATAGAGGTTCTGCAGCTATTCACCATTAACTCTGGTAATGTAATACAGGTATTCAGTCAGCTTGTTTCCAGTCCTGAAATTCAGATAGATTATGTTGTGCATGAGAAGAGTAAGTAGCAGTTATCTGCCTTGACTTAAGTCTGAAAATAAATTGTTTGTAGCATATTATTTCTGGTGATACGTGGGTCTTTCTTATGAGTGTGGTAGTTATCTGAAATCAAAACCCAAACACAAATAGCATTGAAAAAAGTACAGAAACCTTAGATGCTATTACCACAGGTTTTCTTGTATTGCTGTTCTGCAGAGATGGTAATTCCTTCTTTTTATGTATTTACACCTCTGTGAAATGTAACTCTTGGTAAGTAGATGCTTTACTTAAAAGCACTGCAGATTTTCTTAGGATTTAAATTACTTTTTACTCAATTTCCTAATCAAACTCACTTTTATTCTGATTTGTGCTGGAGATTGCTTTCTGTGGCAGCTGGTAGTCTCTTTTATCATCAGTCATTTTTCTCTGAGATGAATTCATATCCTTTCTTGTCAGTAACTGAAAATGCAGGTTAGACTTCTAAATTTTTGTTTGATTTGAAACTAAAGAGGATAAACTTGCTATGTGTAGAAATTAAAGCTATTGCAAGAATACGTGCTAGGAGGAGAGAAATTTTGTGAAAATAGGTTTCCTTCCTAAACACGTGGATTATATACATGAGAGGTTCACTTAAGAATCAAATAACTTCCCTAATCTTTAGATATTCAAAGTAGTACATATATAAAAGCAGGGCATATGACAAAACCTCCAGTCCCATGAGTATGTTGGTGGCTGTTCTCAGTGAAAGTGTCAGTCAGCCTCTCAAATCATATTTAGTTCTGTGCCTGTATTACGGACAATGTTCATTGCCCTAGAATTAAGGAAATGCTAATGATTTGCTGTGTCAAAGAAGTCGATTGTGATCGATCAAATGCAAGTTAAGACTATGACATCTATTAACTTGGTTCACATTTCCTTTTGTGCGTACTTGAATTTTCAGATCCTGGTCCCCTGGAAGGTAATTTTTAGCTGAGAACTGCTTTGGGAAATGTTTCTGGCTGGTGCTACCCTGCTTAAACAGAAGCCTCTGCTTACTGCTGCAAGATACTGGCTTCCTCCAGTGAATGGTTGTTGCAGCCTGTGGTAGCACAGCACTGCAGTGTGTTTCTCAAGCAGTGATAGAAGAGAGGAGATATGGGTCTTTTTTCAAAGTCTCAGTCTGTTTGGAAGATCTCACTTTTTTCTAATGACAGGAAATAAGACTACCAAGGAGTTACTGTATCATTGAAATAAATTCATACCATTTCTAGGAGCAGTATAATGTACAATTTATAAAGCTCTTAGGTATTTTTAATCTGTTGAAGCAATTAGAAGAAGCTTCAGAATATCAGACACTTGTATTTTCAGTCACTTTAGACATGATTGTTCTTGTGCTGTTCGTGTTTAGCTTAATTTGTTCTTTTTCTGACTGTTAACCTCCCACATCCTTAAGCCATATTTGTTGGGAGCAACCCAATCCTCTTTTAGCATTTGTTTCCTAGCTTGAGTGCACCAAGCTTTCCTGTTTTCCGGCCATCCTGACAGCCCTTGTCTGCATCTGCTTTGTTTCAGCTTTTCCTTCCTGAGTGTGGATGTCTGGTACCGATGCACTGGACCAGAGATTATCTCGGTGGTGCAAAGAACTATTGCCTTTCTGTCCAGGAACAAACATCCTAATGCCATCTTTTTCCTTCTTAGAACTGCATAACATGAACAGAGCAGCAACTTTCAGTGGCAAGCTAATGTTCCCAGGTATCTCTTCCTCTCTGTTGTTTCCAAATTATGAGGGTCTGGTTTATTAGTTCTGTAAGGCATCGTGATCTGCCCTATCAAAATTAATTCCATTTCTGTTGCCTTAGCCCTCAAGGTCATCTAATTCTTAACGTGTGTTCTGGTTTTATACCATCCACAAAATTTATTAATTTGCACTGCATGTCCACAGAAACACTTCAGGGAGATCAGTCTTTATTCAAATTGACCAAAAGATAACAAAAATGGATAGTGGCATTTTTTAGCTTGGTTTTCCTTTCCAACTGTTTACTAATATTAAGTTTCTCATTGGTTAAATAGCAATTTATTTTTTTTTAATTGTACCATATGAATGGCTTAGTATAACCTGAGTGTCTTAGATTTGAAGTCTCTCTTTCATGTATAAAATGGAGTTGTCAGATAATGGCCTATAGACCTGCCTCTGAAAAATTACAGAGGATTTGTTTTCCTAAGTTCCAGCTCTTGCAGACATCTCTTCTGAATAACTCTTTTTTTTTTGTTTTATTTTGTTTTGTTTTCATTCCCATGTAGTATTGAGGCGTGATTACTGTGTCTGTAACTTGGCCATATCATTTATCTACTGACCAGTCTAAGTATTAGTAGTATGTTTCTACTCTTCTCTATTTTTAAAAGCACGGTGACTTGCTCAATCTGAAACTATTTTTTTAATGAGCCTTTATTTCACCTCTAATTTACTATTCTGAGAGGTCTTCTTGGGTCTTTCTGAGTTGAAATTCATTAGATTATGACTTTTGCATTACCTTTATTTTCACACTGCTTCCTCGTCAACAGTCTTCCTTGTTACCTTCTTATTGGTGATACTGAGTCAAAAGTGTTTTGTTGGGACATTTTTCCATATCTAAAGAAATTTCTTGCATCCTGGCTAGGAAAGACTGAATGACTGTCATAGTCATTAGCTGTAATCATTAGTTTCTTACTATCCAATGACAGAGTTTAATGATAGAGTGAATTCTTTATAGTTGTACTGGCTTTAACTGGTACAGAGTATTTAATTTTTTATTTTTTTCCCCCCCTTCTTAATAGCCTGCACAGTGCTGTGTTTGGAATTTGTAATGAAGACAGTGTTGATAACACACCGGTCTTTTGGCTGTTGCTGGCCAGTGCTTGCACAGCATCAAGGCTTTCTCTTTTTCCTATGCTTTCTGCCCTCCCAACAAGAAGATAGGGGATGTGCAAGAAGCTGGGAGGGGATGCAGTCGGGACAGCTGACCTGAACTGACTAAGAGCCATGTATTTTATGCCATATAACGTCATGCTCAGTGATAACAAGTGAGGGGAGAGCTGTTTTTTTGGAAGGCAACCATTACTTCAAGACAGTCTGGGCATCTGTCTGCCTGCGGGAGGTGATTGCTTTTGCATTGCTAATGCTGGGGTTTTCCCTCCCTTTCTTCTTCCTATTATTTCCTTTGTTTATCAAACTGCTTTTATATCAATTCATGAGTTTTCTTGCTTCTGCTCTTCATATTCTCTCCCCTGTTCCACTGAGAATGTGGGGAGTGAGCAAGTGGCTGTGTGGCACTTAGCTGCTAATCAGGGTTAACCCACCACAGTCCTTTGTCACACTCATTTTGGGGCACAACTGAGGCTGTGCTTGAGAAAGGGAAGAGAATAATGCTGATTTTTGCCATAAAACAAAGCAGGATTGAAGGATCTTCACAAGAGATCCAGTTTTGGGGAATAATATATCAAGATGGGCATCATAAAAATCCCAGTTCCCTGTCTGCATGGAGGATCTGAGGCCAGCAGCACTCCAAATGAAAATTATATTGGCAACGTATGAGGGGAGTTGAGCTACTTCAAAAATAGTTTGTACAGAAATACAGCTCCTCCTAGCTCCTTGGCTTAGATGCTGACCAGGATTAACCAATAATGTATGCTTTTCTCTAATAATAATAATAATAATAATAATATCCTTCTATAGTGAAGTATGGGGTTAATCTGATAGACTTTCGGTTCTATCCTGGTGGATTATCCATCCATCCATTCCCGTCCTTTTCCATTCACTTAAATTCAAACTGACTGGACTTGCTCATACTGTCTTTTCACAAAACTATATATCCTCAGTTACTGAGGAGCAAGAAGCAAAAATCTACTTTGTTTAAATCTTAGGTTACAGTCCTGACTTGCACTTCCACTGTGTTTCTCCTAGTCATTCCTCTACTAGCAAGTGGGGGTTTTTTGGCCTGTACCATGCAAAAGTTTACAAATGTCAGGTATTTCTGATCTTTGAAACCCTGGTCAAAACTGGTAAAATTCTTTAACTGACTTTGCTGGTGTATTGGCTCCTGTGTTAAGCAATATTTGTATTTTTTTATTCTTGTTACCTAATGAGTTTTTAAACTTGTGATTGTATCTTCAAGTATTTGCTTTTCTTCCCTCTGTGCATGCTGCAAGTCCTGTAAATAGCTGATGTTTCTTCCAAAAGTTTATTAAGTTATTCCAGATTCTCAACTTTTATTCAGAGAAGGTTGCTCATAGCCCTTCTGGTGTCAGGAAAGAGTTTGAAAATAGATCGTAGAGCTTCAAATACCTGTCGGCAAGTACTTGTCCATGCATTTGCTGTTTTATACAAGTTTGGGAGCAGATTTGTAACCACTACCTAATAATTGGATTTGATTCTTTGAGTCTATCAATTTAAGATGGCACTCACTTATGTTTAATATAGGTCACCCTGCTCTCATTTAAGCTGCCTTTTTGGGATTTAGACAGTAATACGCCACACTAACCATCAAAATGAGAACTGGAGTAACCTCGTATGTACTGTTCAAGCTATCGTTGTTGCAACAATGTCATCGTCAGGATATAGAAGTTAGTCCTTGCACACTCCCCTGGGTAAGGCATGATGCAGGGTCATCCTTGATGAAGGTATGCCAGGAGAGGGATGGATCAGGTTGTGTTTTCCTTTTTCCCAGCCGTGGGTCTGTGTGCCAGAGCATGAAAGCTGTTTGGTTGTCTCTTTAGAAAGTGGTTTCTGTGCAAGCCCAAACTAAACTAACTGATAAGGGCTATCAAATGTTGTGTTACTGATCACTGCAGAACACTTAACACCTTTTTTTATGTACCTTCCACCTACTCTTGTCATGTCACCCCTCCCAGCACTCATCTCTTACGCTCTTACAGATGAAAGTGCTAGGCTTCCTGGTTTGTGTTCATCAAATACTGAATAATTTAATAAAAAGCATAATCTAATATTCACGGAAACGTGACCTTGGCTACTGCTCACTGAGATAAGATGCTTCCTTCTGTTAAGGATGGAGCAAAAATTTCCTAATGCTCCTTATGTACATTTCTTATTCAGGAAAGCTGCTTCCTAGTACAGACCTCGTGTAGCAGTTGGGACAGAACTACTCTGACCGTGCTTCTCTGGAATGCCTCCTGCATCCTAACAGGCCACATCAGCAGAATGTATTACTGAAGTGCATGCCAGAAATCTATGTTAAACTTCAAGAAGGTGATGTGTGGTAGTATATAGATCCTTCATTTTGAAATTCAAATTTACTTGAGAAATAGCTGCGTGCATATAGCAGTTGAGATGGCAGGTGGTGATGGTTGCTTAAGAGAGACAAAGTTTGTGCAAGCTAGAATAGGTTAGTGCTGTTAAACCAGTGCTGACATCTGAAGCCTAACCTGCTTTTCCTGGGGATAGTGGGGATAACTTGTGTGAAGTGCCATTTGTTAAACATCATGAAGTACTGTGACAGACCATACTTGTCTACATAGATAGCAGGAGGCTGTAGTATATCTAGTCTTTACAGTTTGGGATGATATTGTCCATTTGGCAGAAGACATTTAGGGTAAAGAAAAAGGGATAATATAAACAATTTGCAGTCAGAAGTATTTTTCTTATTAGACCATTTGACATACCTGGAAAACTGGGAAGGATTTGCATACAGAAAGCCCTCTTCAAGCTTAAAGGAGAAATTCCAATCTTCAGATTAAATTCAGATTGAAACCAGTTAATTAAAGGTTAATTTATCAATTCATCCATTAGCATGTGAGAGGAAGAGTTGGTACCTATGGATCTGGGGAGAGTAGGGATACAGAACAAAGAAAGAGAGGAAATTGTCTGTGGAACACTGATAGTTGGAGGAACACAGGCATCATTCAGGTGGCAGAAACCATAACTTCATAACTATCCTTTCCAATTGGTTTTGGTATATTATACGCTAGGCTTTCTTTGAGAGGAAGCAGAAGTCATTCATAGGAGTTCACCAACATGGAAAACAGGCATGTGTGATCTGGACAGTTGTATGTTGTTTCTTCTCAATTAACCTTCTCCTGTAAGAGCATCAGTAACTTCTTCCCAGAAACTTTTTTGGGATCACTCACCAGCTGGAGTGATAAATAGCTTTTGGACTTCCGTTCAGGCTGTCATCTGCTTCCTGCTGGTAACTAATTCCCATGAAGTACTGATCGTTGAGGTCTTTATATTAAACCTAATGGTCATAATGTACCATACTTAAAAGGTTTACTCAAATACCTAGGTAAGGATTGTATTTCTTAAATTTAAGATACACAGGCATAAAAACAATAAAACCTACAATTAGGCCAAGAATGCATGAAGAAAAATAATTTTCAATGTATGTGTATATAGGAAGTTGCTAAAAGAAAGCATTGGAATGAATGGGTGTTCCTTTGGTACAGTGACTTGCAGTGCATGCACTGTAACCGTTTTTTCTTTGCTAAGCAGTTTCTCTGTGGTAGTGCCTCCTGTGCACAGTAGGAGAAAGCCAGTGGTGTTCTGGGCAGCAAGAAACCACATCCGGAAGAGAAGCCACTGCTTGCTTTCAAGCCCATTCAAAGCAAATGTTGGTGTCAAGGGAACTTGCCAAGAACCGTGTTTTCTTTCACTGTTGGTACTAACTCCTTTGATCAGCGCATGCTCTACTGACCTCAGTCATTTGCGGCAGAAGCATTGTCCTTGTTGGAATATAAGATTGGTAAAGAGAGGTACATTAAAAGAATTTCCTGCAAGCAAACACCAGAATAAATGGGTCTCAGAGACAGAATATATGAAAGGGCTGGGCTGTGTTTATCTCTTCCCTTACAAGCACATCCAGTAAGTTATTGTGATGGATGAGGAATTGAGTCATCATTCCTGCCTTTCTTTCTGTTGGTGATTTCTGTCCCTGAAAGCATGGCCATGTAATTCACTGAAGTGTTGTTCAAGGGAGTTGCATACAGGATCTGTGGGGACAGGCAAAAATCTCCAAAAGCAGACTTTCAGCCAATAGATAAACTTGTTTGTTTGTTTGTTTTTGTTTTTAAATTTGTGTACGTGATTTTTCTCGCCCCTCATCGTCCTCCCACTTTTTGCTGCAAAGCTGCTTTAAAGGTGATTGTATCATCAGCTAGAGTAGATGGGGGGGGGGGGGAGGGAAATAAAAGGTGCCACTAGGCTGGGAGGGGGGGGGGTTTTGGCCACCTAGAATCTTTCCCTGCGGTTTAAGACCGGGGACCCCTCT